>JAMKCH010036052.1:0-15506 GCA_023653785.1 Ophioderma brevispina
TATTATTTTTAATGTGTCTGTTCTAATAACTGTTATAAACATTTTAGGCAAAATTTAAAACTTAAAAATCAACAAAACCAACCTATGGGTGGGCTCTGTTTTATGGGTATATCTTGTAACTGCCTTTCCAATAACATTTACCGGAGAATTTTTAAATATAATGATCTTAAAAATATCTCTTTTTTAACTTACAAGAATTTAACACAAAATAAGCGGCAGTATTTTATTTGAACGCCTTTCCATGAGATCAAAGTGCTTTACATTTATTTTCGCTACCACCAGGAAATCGTCACAGAAGCAGTTTCATATAGCCGGGTTAAAAACTGTGAGGCCCCCATGAGGGGGTCTTAGCTACCATGACGGCATACACGGAATAAACCGTGACAATGGAGAACACCATAGCAGGGCACTACATACCTCGGGACTCGCCCAGTTCGTGACACACCGCCGGTTAGGCCTCAAAAAATCACTAGATCGTGATATTCCCCTAAGAGCACCACTTTCGTGTGGGTCGACGAGGCATTGCGTATTAAATACGTTGACCAACAGTGGGGATCGAACTCAAGATTTTAAAGGTGCAATGACAGATTCCCACTTGTTCCACTGGGGACCACACGTGCTTCGGTAGTGTTGAAGCCTTCTCGCGCCGGCCCTGTAATGTCACATCACCTGTTGTGGCTAACTGATTCAACAACAAGTCCAAAAAACCTCGTGTTTCTTTAAAAACACCACATAAAGCTGACGACCCACCTCAATTTGGCGGCTGAGCTACTCACAGTGGAAGTTCCTATGGCAAGCCCAAAGTCTGTATCCTGCAGCTGAACGTTGAGGGTTACTCATGTTAAAGCGTGACATCTCTTACAGATCTCCAGAGAGAACGGAGTGAATATCATCCTCCTCAAGCAACTCACTGCGACTCTGAAGAGAAGCTGCAAATCGAAGGTTTTGACTTTATTGATTCAATCCGCAACAACAAGCATGGGATTGTTCCTATGGGAAGCAAGGCATACAAGTTCGATCAACCCTGCAATCTTCATGAATTCGCCGATCCAGTTGATAACAATGGGCAATGGGAACCCACTTCACCCACATCTATAAGCCACCACCCAGCTGAGGCAGACTTCAAATCCCTTCCACCAGTTCAAGCGGAGTCCTTCGGCTGCGGAGATTTCAACTGTAGAAATACGCATGGGGATACTCAACTTGACCCAACTGGCAAAGCGGCTCTTGAATGGACTGAAGCCCAAGACCTCCAAATGCTGTTGATAGTAAGGATCCACTACTTTCTATTTAAGCAGTCATGGGACATGACCTGTCCCGACCCGTAAACAGTCACCAGCGAAAGCCGATCCCGCTGTTCCAGAACGGTCCTCCCTAAATTCACTAGATCAGGTCATTGCCCGATCCTGGTCACCTGTTAATCAAGGTCACGATCTCCAGCCTCTACAGAAAGAGATGGCATTTCAGGCAAAGCCAACTGGTCCAAGTTAAACAAAATTACCAGCGAACTGTCATCACGCTGCCAGCCGGCTTGCTTGAGAACCTACACACAAACGATGCTATTCTGATTTGATCCACGCGCCACCAAGTAGCTAAACATTCCATTCCAAGAGCAGAAGAATCCCTACCACCCCCTGTTGGAACAAGGAATGCGACGAGTGATACAAAAGTCTATTGTAATACCAACTGAGATACTGAGAGAATAGCAAAGGGCAACCAGCTACTGGACCTTCTTGGCCAAAAGAGACGTACTAGATGGGAGGAGGAGATATACAATATCAACTGACCCACTCAAAGCCGAAGGGCTGGAACACCATCAACAAACTCACCGGGAGTAGCTGTCCAGCTAAGCAGTGTTCATGTCTCTGCAAACTCCATCGCTTCAGTACTTGTCAACAAAGGAAAGTGGCAAGACCACACGCCACAGGCGAAAGCCCACTTCTTGCTGTTAATGCAGAGATTAAACGGCTCTACAACCTCTCCTCCACGTCAATCCCCCTGTCCAACCATCCCCTACGATGAAATCACCGAAGCAATTAAAGTTCTCAAGCAGGGAACGCTCCTGGCAATGACAACCTCCATACAGAATTCTTGAGAATATGGCAACCCGAGCTGTCGAGGGCTCCAACTCTTCCTTTCTACTTGCATGGGAACGTGAACTTAACAAAAATTCCCCCAGATGGAAGACTTCAAAGGTCATGCAATCCTGAAGCCCAAGAACCAGCAAATGAGCCCAAGATTTACAGACCTATCTCGCTACTATCTCACATCTATAAGCTGCTGGAGCGACTGATACTCGGCCGGATCAATGATACGGTCGAATCAAATTTACCCCCCGCACCCAAGCTGGATTTCGAAGAGTCAAATCAACAGTGGAAACGCACTGACTGATTCGAATTCTTAGTTGTGTGAGACAGGGATGCCATCTATCTCCATGCCTCTTAGAATTTGTTATGAGAGGAGTTCAAAACCTGACTCCCGGAATCCAATGGGAGAGATGAAAATCACAACATTCGTTATGATGCCGGATGACACAACCCCTGCTGAATGGTCTTTTGAAAAGTTCGCAGCTGTCCCCAGAAGAATGGAAAAAGCCTGCGCCAAATAGGGAATGAAGATCAACCCCTCTAAATGCAAGATCTCATGTCCGATGAACCAAGAGACATCACCCTTCAACCAGACCCTATTGACAAAGTATGATGTTGTCTTTTCTGGCATTAATGTGCCTTCAGTTAGGAGGCCATCAAGAAGCCGTACAAGACTGGCAGCATTGGCATTCGGTAGACTCAGAAACACCAATCCTGGAGCAATCATGACATCACAGTCGCTCAAAGTCAGAATACAACCAATCTCTTATACTCCATTGCCACCTTGGGAGCAGAGTCCCGGGTTATTTGCGCAACATACTGTCCAAAGCTAGAACGCTTTGAGATGAGATTGTCTCCGTTCATCCTAGATGAACCTTCCTGGACAAAATTATAAATGATGAAATTAGACATCGTCTGAACATCACATGCACCATCATGAATGAGGTCACAGGAGACGGCTGAAGTGGTATTGGACATGTCGTCAGGATGCCGGAACCCAGATTACCCATACCAAGCCTATACGCAAGAATTCAACAAGCGTAGGAAGACAGGTAGCCCACCAAGCAAGTGGAAAGACCAGATCCCCCCAAGGACACAGGCTTGGACCTCCAAAATGTCGAATCTATGCAAAGGGCAGACCAGAATGGAGGAAAATACTCATGAGAATAGCATGAAAAGGGAACCCCGTCCTATGTAGTAAAGTCAAGTCAAAGACAAATAAAAACTGATCAGATAGCAAGAATAGTTTAATGACATCGAGACAGACTTCCAGAGAAGGCGAAGTTTGGAGCAGTCTTCATAGAAATAACGCTGCGTACGATACACTTGGCATCGAGGTCTTACCTCAGATACTCAAAATCTTTCCTGATGTCAAAGCTTGGCAAGTTCAGTATGTGCTCATCCAAGACAGATATTTCGTCCTGGAGACATCAAATGGGCAAGCAGTAGAAAGCGCAAACTTCGGGAATGGTTGTCCCACAAAGTTCTGTCCTGGCACCCAGGTCTCTTTAACATCTACGTCGCAGATATGCCAAAGGGAGATTGCTCGCAGTACTCCTAGCAGACGGCACGGCACTTGGAATAGCGGCTGGTCTTGAGTCCTTAGAAAACAGAGTTTGCCAGAAAAGACCTCATCACTGTAAGCCAATTCTTCACCGATGGCACGTGAACAATCAGCAACCCAAGAAAGTCAGCTCTGTTTTCACCTTGCAAATCGAGCGCAAAAAGAGAACTAAAATACACTTAGATGGAGAAAAACTGTCACATGATCCAACACCGAAGTACCTTGCGTCACGATGGACCGCAGCATACTTTCAATCAACACACCAAGGCACTCGCTGCCAAGACGCAGTCCCGTGTTAACCTCCTCAGAAGGCTCGCAGGAACTGGATGGGTGCATCGTTTGACACCTTACATACATAACTGTGACCTGGCATACTCCACTGCTGACTACGCTGCACCAGTATGAGTCACAGTGTTACATTCACACAAGATTGATGTCGTTCTGAAGAGCAATGGGACTTGTTAGTGGGTGCCTTTTGGCGACGCCTTAGAATATCTTCCAATTCTGTCTGGCTAGCTCCTGCAAAACCTTAGAGGAACCTTCAGGACGATCAAGCTCGCAAGAAATGTGATGAACCTGATAGCCTAATCCCTCCACCAACACCCTTGAGGATCAGAGAATTCCACGGAATCACTTAGCTACCCAATCCAGGACAATGCAGTCACAGATCCCTATCGATCATACTGGATCAATCACAGATGGTATGAGCAATTAATGGTCATCCTCTACTTTGAACCTAAAGCAGTTTGTGGACAGCTCATTTCGCAAAGCACAAAGGCTGTGACCTTGATAGGATTGGGTCAACCTCAACAGACAAAGAACTGGCGTGTCGTACAAAGAACTTCCTTCCCAAGATCGGAGTAGAACTATCACCAAAGTGCGATTGAAGAGAGCCACAAACCATTAGCAACATCATAGTATGATGTGATGGTCCTACAAGGTCCCAGAGGAATTCCAGGCCTGATCAACATGGATGATTTCCATGTGATTTTGGACTTGCACGACCGAACGAACGGAAACGTGCCCATCTCGACCATCGACGTATTAGTTTTTTTGTATATAAATTAATTCAAAATTACAGCCTACCATGCTTTTTCTCTAATGCCTGAGCCCACAGAATAGAGATTCCTATTTTGGCAGGACAAAACGCGTGTGTCGGCTGTTAAGACCCAACATTCTTCAGCATCGTTGGTCACCCAATGACCTATTTTTTTAAATATCAACCACAAAGACCCATATGTTTTAAAATTTACACTGTCACCCAAAGCCTTCTATTATGGGCCTACTCGGGAAACTTTCTGAAAAGTTTTCACCCAAAGGACCTCTATTTTTTTAGCAAATTTTGCAAAATTGACCTGCGAAGCACACAGCGGACCTGCAGTCTGACTGCAAATGTCTGATCTCAGATTTTTCTTATACAGCATGTACACGCGTGTTTTGAGGTGGAAATCGTCGTCGTCTTGGAAAGTTTTATCCGGCGTGCTTCATTATATGGGGCTTTAAAAAACCCTACCTTTTGCGGATTCCGGTAGGTATATGACAAAGAATTTCGATCTTCTGTTGCTTCAGCGTGCTTAGATGCCATATTTATATGGTGAGAAAGAGTGTGAGATGAAATCCACGTTGACAAGTGCATCCACAGGAAATACTGCCAGAGTGTGCTGTAATAACTACACAAGAATTCCAGACCTTCGATATAAGAACTTGGATGGCTTTTGGGTGAGACACACATGTATCATAACCCCGGGTCTATAGTTGTCGTGTGACTGAGTGTCCTACCACCCATCTAGGCATTGTGTTTTCATTGAATCTGTACGCATCGTTGTTTCAGCTCGAAATGGCCTCGTTACAAGGGTACGGTTATTCAGTACAATGTTGCACTATGTAGAATAGGACACTCTTTCATGAGGGACACTCAGTTTTTCACACCGGCTCATTAGCTCCAAAACAATTACCCACGAACTCATAATAAACAAATACGCCACCAGCATTCTTACCACCGCTTCCAGTTGCTGAGTTTTGCTGTCCATCAACCACCCCTCATTGGAACAAGCTCCCTCATATTTATCAACATGCCAAGCTTCAGTAGGTAAACAACATCGTTTTTATAAAATAAGACCGAATCCACTGTAAGGCGCTACCTTTAATTTTGAAGAAACGCGTGATCTACCAAAAGAATGGAATGCCTCTCCAATCTAAAGCTGCAGAAAGGTCGAGAGGCACAATAGCAACTGCCTTACTGCTGTGAATTGCATTGAGAATTTAAGCCTTGACACGCAGAAGCACTGGTTCAGTGATTGATCATTTCTAAATTGACTGAAACTGCTCATTTAAGTCATTTGACACAAGATAGACAAGATGATCCTTAATATGGCACTCACTCTTCTCTCCATTTATTGGAAACAGCTAATATTGACACAGGCGATAGATTTTGCACCTCTTTTTTCTAGTGGCTTTCGGCTTTTTGAGAATGTTGTCATGGAAGCTTCCAGAGCTTAGCAGGAAACACAATACAGATTGACTTGTTAATGATATACAATATTGAATGTTTATGGAGTTGCAAATGGTAAGAATTATTTTCCTGAGTTGAAAGATGAAAATGATCCATTCAACGAGCATTAGCCGAGTTGAATGGAACATGTCATCTTTCACGAATGAAAATATCCTTTCCATTTGCACGAATTAAAACATTCAATATTTGGTGTTATATAATTCTTATATAAGATTCTTGCCATTTGATCCAGCTCAATTTCCAAGGCCATATCATGAAATGGTGTTAGGCTAGCAAGCATTGAACAACAAAATTAAAGAACTTACCTTGTACTCCGTGAACTCTGCTAGTTTCCATTTCAGTTGTATTCCTTTCAAAACCAAATCGCAAACATTTTCAAAAGTTTCGGGTTCTGGAAGATGTCAAAACCAATTCAGATGATTGTGACATAGAACGCTAGGGTCCAGATACTTGGTTGCAGTGGCAACGCATAGTCCGGCAAGGCTAGGGCAACATTAGGTTCTAAACGTTGACTAGTAGTACTAGTGGTAGTATTACTGGTCCTTCGTGGCTAGTGGTAGTGGTAATGCTAGGTCCTGCACGGCTATTAGAAGTGGAACAGACTAGGTCCTGCAACAGCTAGACCCTGTAAAGCAAAGCCCGGCTAGAGGAAAGCTTGGCCCTGCTATGCTTGGGAGCGCTTGTCCGACAGTGGGGGCTACTACAGGTATAGAACGGTAGGGCCGTGAACCTGTTCTTTGCAATGAAGCGGGGTGTTTTCAGGCCATGGCAACAACTTTGGCAGCAACACCTGCTCATCTGTTTTTTTTTCTTGCATCGCTCGTTGTACTGTAATGCTTGATCGATTGCTCACTATGATGCCACTAACACACTCTCTACTACGACCCTGCATCATCCAAAGGTTGAAACGCAAGTGGCGCGGATACAGTGGTTCGTATACACCTTGCTACATCCTGCTTTAGTTGAGATTATCTTCATTTTTATCTCCAATGGTGTTACTCCAATGGAGCATTATTATCAACGATCCAGATGCTGTGTATTTTTCTTTTGTCGCTGCCACATATGTCTGCACAAGCTGGATGCAATTTGGAAATGTCCTTTTCCAAAAAGCAACTGGCACCTGTTCACAAATCCATGATCTCATACATGACCCCTTTGAAGGAACCAGCGTCATCTTCAACATGTTCTTATGTAAGTTGTCACGTTGGTTACATTGCCTTAACCCCTTCCTCATCACGAGTTATGTTGAAAGCACTGGCTTCATGTTACGACGCAAGTTTTCGCGACCTAATGTTGCAAAAGTAGATCATGATGTCTACAAAAACTTTGTTTTGTAGACCCAGCGGTGTTTTTCATGTCCAACTCATTTGAACTTTGAATTACTGCCATTCTCTCTCTATTGAATAGGGTCTCTGACGTTCACCTTTCCTTTCCCTTCACTTTTCAGCTTCTAACAATCGCGTTGAATTTTATTACTTCCGTTCCATCAAACTCCAGATCCTTGCATATGTTGATGCCCTTTGTTTTTCCAGGAAATAACACCATAGCGAATTCCTTGTATACAGAGTAGCTCCGTCCTTTTGTTTGCGGAGGCTAGCGTAAAAGAGCTAAAGAGTGACAAAAATGATCCAGTTCACTCGCTGAAATATGCTTGGTACTGCATCCAAATGTTGTCTTCTTATATCTAGCGAAGTCATGCCAAAAATACTTACTGCGTCTCTGGCATTTGCTTTTTCATATTTTAAACGAATCATTAAGCTCAAGCAAAGCCTCCAAACCTTTTTCGGTGACCAGCGCAAAATTTGGTTCTGCCGCGGATCGGAAGCACTTGCCTGACTGGCAGCCATGATGAACTACAACTACGTAGCAACGCCTCATCTACACGGACACAGTTCCAAACTTTGCATTTCCCGTATTGGTCAAATCAACGTAAGCGCAATGGACAGAGTCGAGTTTCGGACGATGTGAATTAACCTCATCCCCGTGGCAAAAGTTCAAAGGCTGTCTTGACAAAACACGATATATTGAACACTCGGCTACAAATGGGACCGCGCAATGCAATGGTAAATAAAAAATGCATTCTTGCCGATGAATGCGGAGTGCAATAGGCCGTTTACAGTCTCTCACTAAACTCATTCATTGGGATGATCTCATCAAGTATTCTCCCGCTTGGATCATGCATGTGAGTTGGACCAGGACAATTATCAATTGCCGCCTGATTCTGTATACGGTACTTTTTTTCACTGAAAATCTGGCGAATGAGCTACTTATCTCAGCATAGCAAAATTACAGTTAGGAAGTTGTTTAGTTGGGGTTCAGTAGTTTATTTAGAGTAGCAAACATGGTTTTGTTGTTTGCATTTTATAATTCTTCCCTCTAATAAACCTCCGTAGTCACTGCTGATTGTACAGAGTATGCGTCCGGATCGACACTATCTCTAGTTTTCACTCATTTTCCCTCTAAACGTCTACGTTCTCGTCTGGCATCATCAATATCCTTATTAAACCAAGGCGATCGTGGTCTGACAATGCGGGAACGCTCTTGAGAAGGTACATGAGAATCAAGTACATTAATTAAAGATGCCTCAAATTTTTCTAAGCACCTCATCAACTGAGAACTCTAGAGGGTCAAGACTGCCAATCATGGATGAAGTGTCAATTGAGAAAGAGACCTTGTCAATGTCTTTATACTTCTAATGGTACATGCAATTCTCATGAGCAGTGGTTTCTGGCTGTTAATCGTACAGTTAAACGATGATCCGAGCCCATCCCAGAAAAGAGACCCCACCCAGCAACTAATCCATCTTCAAGACGAGATATGATCAGGTCCAGCGTGTGACCATCTCTATGTGAAAATGTGACATATCCTAGTGACAGCGGAATAAATGTAAAGTGCTTTCAGACTTTGTATAGAGCGCTATATAAAAACTTTCATTTATTTTTTTATTAATGTCTGTAGGTGTATTTTCAATGTTTAAGTAAGTTTTGTAGATTATCCCGATACCATCATGGTCATCAAACGTCCTGGGACAGTTCGGGAAAGAGTACCCCTCAGGCAGCACCTCAGCAATGAGCGCAGGAGCACTTTCAGCCAACCAGGCTTCAGTTATCACAAAAAAATGTCCACATCATTCTCAATACTGTCGTCATAAATTTAAAAAAAACCGTATATTTATGGACAGAACGGGCATTCCATAGACGGATCTTGAGAAGATTTTCATTATGTTTAGGAAAGTCACGAATCGTTGCTGGAATTACGAGACTGCCCGTAATGAAGTGATCATTTGGGGGGTAGAATGTCTGGACTAAATGAGGTGCTGTCGAGATCTGGGATGGTAGATATCTGGTTTATATTGACCCGAGAATGATGAATGATAGGGTTACGATCGTCCCTGTTAACCGTTTGATGGCGCGACGTCACTAGTGGCATGATTCCGCGTTTTTAGGTGCTTCGCTCCCCTGTGGGCCCTCTGTCTAATGAATGTAATAACCATATCCCAAAATACAACTACAGAAAAACTAAGTATATAAATTACAACTCCTTAAATACAAATTACAGATAATTTATACAAAGAGTGTTGGTAAAAAGATAATACAAAGGGCATCGCCGGATCAGGAGAGAAGGAGACCCTCTATGATTGTCATAGTTATATTTCACCATCAATTTTGAGTTGGTGTTTTACAACTACTTTATCATGTACGCAAGGTGTTTTTATTCCCAAAATACACTTGTATCAAGAAAAATGAGAAAAGTCTGAGAAACTTCAAGGGCATGATCTCTGGAAAAAGCAAAGCTTACAGCATGCCTCATTTCAATGACCATTTATTACTTAAATGAAGAAAGAGAAAGATGTTGCATGGCTGTCCTTTGTTATGGAGCTTGTAAGTGACGCCTAGAGACCTTTAGTCCTTCATAAGCTATACACGAGGTAGCCCATTATGGAATAAATACTCAAAGACCTATTTGCTTATGCTGCTAAGATTTGGATTTTATAACCGTCTTCACGCCAAGCAGACTCTGAAATACAGCACAATGGCACGCATCTTAATGATAAAGCATGGCCCATGACCGGGTAATTTTTCAATGGGCAAGAGCGGTAAACAAGGGCAGTCTTCATTAATGAACACGTCTCTTTTCAGAACTACCAGTGGGCAAGGGGCGACTTGTGTGGTTTATTCTTAGTTATTTTGTCCTGAATATATCAGAACTATTTTGTAATGTTTAAATTCTCCGACGGCGAACATGTTAAAACCTTTCAAAAACGTATTTTGTGTATATGTATGTATCCTTTATGCACTTACCTTCAATCTCCTCTGCAATTAGGGGGTTAATGTAGGCCTATTTCTTTCACTCTTTCGACAGTAAATGTAGCTGATGTTAGGGAACCCGAAACCATTTGTTTATATAAACGGTATCAACCTGACATCTCTCCTACCTCGTACGTGTTAGAAGCAAAACGTTGTATCATTCTCACATGTTCATCTGCAGAAGAGACCATGATGTATTTACGTTGTTTTTGCGACGAACAAACTGAAGAACCCCATTCGTGAGTATTAGGCCAAATATTATGAGTGCATGGAATTAACAACCAATTGAACGAAAGGCAGACACACAAATTGATACATTTTACTTTGGGTCACTTTCGGCTCAAATTCGCTTCATTGTTTCATTGTTTTAGCGTAGTGAAGCTGAACCATTACTAAAGCTAGCTAGACATAGGCAATTCTGGCCGGAACCTGCTAGACAAAATGTCTAGGCTGTTTTTTTCAGTGAAACTCTAACCCGAAATCGGCTGGTCTGCCCACACAAGTGCGCTGGCATGAGGTCACTACAGGCCAATCTTTACCGCTAAAGTCAAGTCCTTGGTATGCGAGGTCCAGTGAATTGCCTAGCACGAGTCCAGGCAAAAATTAAATTAGTACTCGTTGTATTTTGTTTAACGTTGAAGCGGATAAGGTCTTTTAACATACGTTAATGGATAAGGGGCTCCTGGAGCCCATACGCAAGAAAACGAATTTCCCATATATGATCTGCACATGTCAAGAGAGTGTCGTGACGATCTTTTTTTTTTTGGGGGGGGGGGTTAGCGATAAAGCACAAGCTAAGGCGGCCTGCAGAGGGTACCAGAACCTAGGAGTTTAATAATGATTATCCACGGGAAATGACGCACATAAGATGACAATCATAGTCTCTTCGCATACATATTTTATTCGTTTGTTGACATCACAGATTACACTTACCGACAAACAAAAACTAATTGCGAGCAAGATGGCATGTAAAGTCTACCATCTTACCAGTTCTTATGTAGAGTCAATTGCACCATGATTTATAAAAAAAATAATAATGACTGTAAATTCGTGATCTAGGTGAAAATTCGCCGGACGTCCTTCACCAAGGCATACAGTTAGAGTTCAAATTCAAACAAAGCTTAACTGCGAAGAAAGGACTACGAATGCTTCCGAACCGAAAATTCCCCGTGATGTCATAATATTGCAATAAAACATCACTACAAGAATAGTGAAAGAAAACTTGGAACAATATTTATCGGTTTGGAATTAGGCCTGTAACAATCATTTTCATGCGGACCGAAGAGGGACCACTTTGTTTTGCTATTTCTCCACCATGATGCACAAAAATATTAGCTAATGACATCAGTTAAGAACAGATTAAATTAATGAAATATAGCAATGAATTGGGTGTTTGATGGTGTAGTATTTCTGTTTCCACACCATGTATTTTCCCATTTATTTGTAAAAGGAAATGAATTCCCGATCATATTACATGTCAGCATTTATTTATTTATTTAAGTGACAGGAGGAAATTTTTTGAGGATTCGAATTTCTCTCAAATTGCACTGGATCGGTTATAGACCACCTACCGAGAACTGTTCGAAGGTGTATTGGACAAACAAGTACAAAATCAAAACGCAAACCTTGCTTTGAACTTGTTTGCTATCGTAATCGTCCCTAAAGAAAACAATGCTTTGATTTGGGTGTTCTATCATCATCGTATTACATAAAGATGACGTATTCGGCTTATTCACTTCAGGTGCGATCACCAGTTTTGGGAAATTTCACCTCAATAAGGTCATGTGATCCCACAAAAAATCCTATTCGTAACAGATAAAAACCTCGACTTTTCCACTCATTTTAGCCCACAATGTGCTAGTACTGGAGGATTTTTTATCATGAACACATCAAATGTTTTGTTGTCCTTGTTTGTTTTAACTCAATTGGGGTCATTTTTTTACTATGCATATTTGACCCCGTATTTTTATGTTTGTGGAGTTTACTCAACCTAAATACAATTGTTCTCAACAGATGGGGTGGTTAACGTTCCCCTTGCGCAGGATATTACTAAGCGATTTCGAGGTACATGTAATTTGAGGTCAAAAAGCATTCTCATTTTTCAGTCCTGAAATTAAAAGCATGTATCTGTCACTTTCTTAACGACTTCTTTCGTCTATTTCCTCAAACCACATATATTATTGTTCAAAGATTTTGCTAAACTTTTACGAATTTCATTTCACTCGTTGCAGTCAAACATCCTGCACATGTATTATGCCGGGGAATGAAATCGATCTTTGTCAATTTACTTTGCAAGGAGGTAAGTGCAAGAGTGCACAAATATTTTGAGAACACGTTTTGTAATCCAAAACATCCCAAGTGTCCCGATAAAGTTGCGATTTTAATACCATAATTATGAACCGTTGACCTAAGTGATACATGAATGGCTAACCTTACTATCAGGTTCGACGTTATGTTGTTAAAGGTGGGTGACCCGATCGAAGAGCTCGTCCTCCCCCACTTTACTCCATCAAAATAGATATTTTGTTATCAGAAGGAAGTTCACATATTTCTCATTACCTCAGTAAAATTTAAGGCCCTGGAAATGTTTCGCTTTGAGAGTTATGAACATAAATGCCTTTAAAACGTGTTCAACCACATTAATTAACACACACTATCCTATGGTTCAATTTACTACACATTTTGCTTCTTCTATCCAAACGGCTGGACCGATTTAACTCAAGATTTGCTAATAATATGTTTTGGGTATATGCTTCCATGCGAGGGAGAAAACATAATTCAGAGATGCCAGTCAGTGTTACTCAAATAATCTGAAGAAGCGCGTAAATATGGGTGAAATAGACCCAAAAGAGGCTGAAAATAAATACAACTGCGGAAATTTGGGAGTAAAAAAATCTGAATTCAGATAAAAATCTGAAATCTGGCATCTCTGGACATATGAAAAATTGGACCATGATCTTCACCCACCTTTAAATTACAACACAGTAGCTATAGGGCACTGCGTCTATCCTTTCCACACGAAAATTGTGCTTAAAATACAAAATGCACCTATAATTCAAAGACATATTTACAGTGTGAGTAAAAGAAAATATTCAAATAAAAAAATAATAAAATAGTTACAAATTATTTCTGCTTAAATGTTTGCCTTGGTTGTGAAGAGGGAAAAACAGGCTTTCAGAAAACGTTTAGTTAGTGCCATTTATACTTTGGAGGAAGAAGTTATGTCTATTTTGCTGAAAGACTTAAATTCCTCTATGGCCATTTTGAGCCACACAAAGATGCATCATTTACATAGAGTAACGTGGTTTCAGCAGTGCCTTTGGTAAAACCATTTAACACCAAATTATTTTCAAACAGAAAGTGGGAGAATAGAGGTCTTCCACCTTTCGGATTATCGGCCATCTTGGCGGGAATGGCAAAGTACATTCCGAATTTTTTGAGACATTCTAAATCTAAAGAATGACATGCATGTTGGATATGTATGCATACAAGTATGGGTCACACTTTGAATAGCACAAGTACTTTGAGGTCGGGTATTAAATTGATCTGAATGACGAATGCTACGGGAATTAACACCTTTTGTTACAGGTTATGCATGAGTGAGGTAAAAGACCTCTATAATTACAGGATTATAAAATTAATATCCCAAAAATTTCAAAGAGAATGCTGCGTGACAAAATGTTCAATGTCCCAGATAAGAAAGTCAAGATGGTGTAAGACCACAGTTTACTTTGGATCAGCAAGTTTTCATACTTTTAACCTACAACGAACTTGGGAGTCAAAGAGAAAGCATATAGTTTCGTTTTCAGCTTGAAAAACAAGTGCAATTTAATTTTTAATTGCAATTTATTTAGAGAGAACTTCAACTTAAGTTCTTCTTGGAATTTGTGTACGCTGAGTATAATATATTTGTGCAATATAATTACCTCAGAGATGTAAAACAAATCTCTGAGCAATTTCATTATGTTCATGAACTGAGAACTGAACTGATATGGGGTGATTTTCCATAACTGACTCTTTATTGATTGAACAATGGTGTATAGGGTATTGAACCCCTTGGCAACCGCCCCGATACTGTCCGTCTCAGCAGAGAAAAGGTGTGGATGAAGCGTCTACGCACCATCCAGCAGCATGGTCTCAACATCCAGGAAGGGAACGACTGGGTTCCTTATTTCACTCATAAGTAACCTTCTTTTTTTTCCTTTTTCAGGTATATCTGTACTTTTTCACTTTGCTCATCATTTCATTATTCATTTTTTTATTTAGCGGCCTTTGATTTTTCTGTTCACATACTTATTTTACTTATATTATTATTAACACATGCTTTTTGTATTTTGTTATATGTTTCTTCTTGTTTCTAATTCTAATACTTGAACACCCCCCCCCCCTTTTTTTCTCTCTTTCAGGTTTCTCATTTCCATGTCTTCTTTGCCCCATCGTTTGATCATTATGTCTTCCCTCCTTAGCTACTCATCATCCCATTGTTCTCTTTCAGCTTTCCCGGGGGGATCAGTCTTCATAGACAAGGGGGTATCATCCGTGTCCAAGAATTCACGTAAAAGGGTAGTTTTTTCAGGACCAGGTACGTTACGTACGTAACGTGAAAAGGGTCTAAAAATCAACAAAAAATCAAGAAAAAGGGTTATATTTTCTAAATGAGGACTTACGCATTTAGGGTCCATATTCATTTCACCATATTTTTTTTTAAAGTGTTCTGGAAGTCTGTACTTGCCTTCAAACCTGTGCTTTCAAATCCCTAAATTTCCAAAATTTTCCACGCTACGCGCGGTAAAGAAACCATACACGTGATTTTTAGTACATACCTATTGATTTGAGATTGAGAAATGACGACTTCTTTTGTGATTGCCTGATTATTTCGCTATACCAAAATTGTTTTATATCACTGACCCATGAAACGGACAATGTTTTAGCAATTAAACTCACAAATTATTTAAATATCAGTCAATTCTAGGTTTGTAATTTTCTTAAAATAACTTTTGGGACATAATTTGTGTGCATAATTGCGCGGATTCGGC
>JAMKCH010036053.1:0-14860 GCA_023653785.1 Ophioderma brevispina
ACCAAGTATACTAAACTAACAATTGTTTGCTTGTCAACCAGTACGCACACTTTATAATGCATAGTAGGTGTCCTTGTATGGCCAGGCTCTGACCCTAGGTGGTATTTAAATCATTACATGTTGTCATAAAGTGCAACTTGAAGATGCAAAAGCAACATGTGTTTGCTCCGCTTTAACCTTGCACTGTGTTAACTTGAAACAGCCAATTCTCTCACTCCAACCATCATAAGTGGCCTTACAAACCAACGCTTCTCAGAGGGGTAATGAGTTCATCCCACAATGCACATTTTGGACATTTCCACCTCAATATGTCATGTGAATGCCAGAATGGGATCCCCGCAAAAATCCATTCTTAAAGATGGTGGCGCTTTAACTCGTTACTTCCAGGTATTTTAATAAAGTGATCACCCTTTCCATGTTATTATATATCATAAACAAAATGGTATTAATGTGCAATTTTCTATTGTAAATATATTAAAGGTACTTTAAAGGATGTTTTTTGTTGTCTTTGAATTGCATACCATTGCTATTCAGGCCCCCACGGCATCATTGATGCTCTGGTTTTTTTTGGAAGCATTAACGATATTGTTTTGCTTGGGTGACTCCTACTTACTGTACTTTGTGAAATTTCGAAAAAAAAACCAACAATGCATGTTTTGCATTCGTACATTCTTAGAGAAAATGAAGCAAAAATATGATTTTCTTGATAGTTTGATCCCTTGCAAGAACGTGTCATTTTTTATTTTTCATCAAATTTTATAAATGGCATCATTTGAAGGAGCTTAGGTGATGAAAAAAACCTGTGTGTTACGGGCAAGGGGTTGGTCGAGCAATGTGTTTTCTTTTTTTCGGAGGTCAAAAGTGTCCCAAAATTCAGAGAAAAATAGGGAAAATTTTGAAACAAATTTTCCTTTACAAAATCAAAATTGATAAATTTGGCTAAAACAGACTGATTTTACATATTTATGGAGAAAAAAAATTCTGAACTGAAAAATCATTTTCCCGTCGGCCCGTATACACTGGGGTTTTTTGGTCGCCTGTAGTGATTTTTTTTTGTCCGTTGAATGTGTATTTCAGTCTACATAACATCCCTGTTGTTAAAAGCTGTAGGGGGATTTTGAAATAGCGTGCAAGTCCATGTGTGCCACATCTTGTTCGAAAATTTAAGTCTGATTTAAACCAGACTTGGGGTTAAGTGCAATAATGTTTATTCCTATGTGGATGATTTCTGAGTCCATTTCCGACGCCATCTAGCCAGAAAAAATTAAGAAAGGATGCTGCAAAAAGTTTACTTGCTGTATTTTTGTAACAGGTTACGAGCCTACAATCCATGGAAAAAAAATAAATTGGTACTTTTTGATATTGGGGAAACATCCCCATGCTCACAACTGATCTCTGATTTAGGCATCTAATATTCACTAGAAAGCAGTGGTCTTGCCCTTTAACCATATCCTTCCCACCCCCATCACTTCATGTTAAGGGACCTAGTGAGGCTGAACACAGACTCGGATCACATTGCATTGGGGGAGATTGGTAATTCCTCCGGTGCTCCTATCTCCATGCGGAATGGTTGGAATTGGGTGTTCATGAGAAGCTAACTATTGCCGCCAATCAGTGTAAACAAGCCGCCATATTGGTCATTTGCGATTGATTTCGTGTTGGCGAATCCAACGTAAAATACGACATTTACATACGAATCCGTACTCACGGCTTATTTACAGTAAAGCTGGATCAGTTCCAGTAGGATAGTAAAAGTGGCAAAACCGCCCGCTGGGGACGGAACTCAGAGGAAAAAAGACGACCTTGCCGGTCCTAACCGTCGTGTACACCGGAGTGCAAAGCCGAAGAATTCGGAAGACTCGACTGCCAAGTCAGCCTCCAAAGCGGTAGTCGCGGACTTGCCGCAGAAGAAGGGAAAGAGGACAAATCGATATTATTTGGGCATAAACTGAGAACATCAACAAGAAGGTTGATCAAAACACAAAGTTCATTCACAACAGCAAAAGTTCAGCAGGAAATGCCCACTCATCAAGAGTGGATGAAAAAACCCTCCCAAGCTCACATATGATTTGAGGATACCAGGCCCACATTATGATACTAATGATGGCTATGAACAAGAAATATCCATGATCATTACAGCGATAATGACTATATGGATGAAGATGCCGCTGGTACTTTCTAGCGCAGAACCTCTGCCAAAGAAAAGGAGATTTACCTCAAACAAAAGCTTAACTCAACTTCAAGTGACTTGAAAATGAGTCGAAAGAGAAGGAAAAGTCGTGGACCCCTGGAATGGAGGATTCCTGGCACGACTCAAGATTTAGACAAGCTCTGCATAATACAAAAAGACGCATCGCACAACTGCGAGAAGAGTGATCAGAGATTGCTGACTCGCAAATGAGATGTTTAAGCAAGGACTTTCACGAGAGGAGTTTAAATGCCTACTCCAAAGCATTAGAAGACCGAATAACTGTGAATCCCTAACGGAAGTTAGGGTGAATGAACTGTTGTGGAACCTGCGTGAAGACCACCACCAGGGCCCTTTGACGAGAATTTACAAATAATCCAGACCGCACTTGCTAAGGCGCAATCAACGTGGCAAATCATGATTCACTTGTTGAGTGGCCTGAAAGATTGCAACAATTGGATGTAATCCTAGACAAGGAACAGAAAGCTGGTTCACTTATGGGCCATGCCACCACACCTTGTGCCTACGGAGACGCGAGCTCCTCAAACCGACGTAGACCTGGCGCTATGCGCACTTGTGCTCAGCAAACACAGAGCATACATCACTCACTCTGGTGATAATATAACTGAAACTATCAAGAGAATTGGCGATGATAACAAGGTAGCCAACAGCATCCGGAACCACGGAATGGGTTCTTACTCAGAGAAAGTCCAGAGGACGTGCTTCTGGTATGGTGGCAATCAAGGCCATAGCGGTCCTCGTGCAGGATCCATATAATCATCCAGGGCCATGCCACCACGTGGGAGAGGGGCGCCACCCACGAGGGGAGCCCACAGAGATCCATAATAAGAATCAAGGTGAGTAGACCTAAAACAGAAAACGTTCCCGCAGTTAACTGACAATTTAGCACAGTGGCTTACATTACGACAGATAACAGAATTATTCAGACAATATCTGGTTGCACAATAAGTTTTTGACAGAACCAGTAATTCCACTCAATCTGAGATTACACAACCTTTAATTTAATCAAAATGACACCTCATGTTATGATGAGGTTCAGAAACTAATTGAAAAGAAAGTGATTGAGAGGCCAGTCATGAAAGAGGGGCGATTCATTTCATATTTTTCTGAGGAAGAAGACAAATTGCCCAAAAAATTCAGAATTATCTGATCTCAAGGAAATTTAATGAAAATGTACAGTACCATCACTGTAAACTAGAAACTTTTGAAACGGCGATTAAGCTGGTCGCAATTGACTGCTGGATGGCAATGATCGACATAAAGATGCATACTACTGTGTCCCTGTGCAACCAAAATTCAGAAATACTTAGGTTCACTTGGACTGACAAATTGTATCAGTTTACTTTGCCTGCCAAATGGGTTAGCCTGTGCCCCGAGAAAATTATACAAAGATTGTGATCCGTGTATGCCAGCTCCAGGTGCATCTGGTCATTCAATCACGGCTACATCGATGACAATCTGTTTATTTGCAATACAAAGGAAGCACTCTGTGAAACTATAACAGCCACTACTTCCTGCTTGAAAATTAGGAATTTTTACAATCAATGCAGAAAAATCGTCCTTTCATCAAGGACAGCACCATATTTGGGGTTCATCATAGACTCCCATTCAATGCATGTACATTGCCTGCAGAAAAAGTTACAGTAATTGTAAATGCTTGCACAGACTTAATCAAAAGAAATTGAAAGATAAGAAATGTGGCTAAATTAATAGGCATGCTTGTAGCAACCTTTTCCTGAGTAGAGATGGGCCCACTTCACTACAGAAGCAGAAAGGGGGAAAACAGAGTCATTACAGAAAATTATGAAAATTATTAAGCATTCTGCCCATTTCTAAGGAATGAAAATAGAATTGGTCATTGTGGATAGAGAACCGGCCTTCCAAAAAAGAATGATATTCAGAAAAACCCTTACAGTAATTACGACTGACGCATCATGCAGTGGCTGGGGAGCCATCATGAAAATGAACAAATTGGTGGACGATGGAACACTGATGAACAAATCCAGCATATTAATTATCTGAACTGCTGGCAGTCTATTGGCCCTTGCAATCTTTTAAAGTTGCTTACAAAACAACTGTTCAGTGTTAATTGATAACACACATCCGTTTGCATATTTAAACCACATGGGGGAAATCATGCTGAACTCATGAACTGGCCAAACAAATTTGGAATTGGGCTTTAGACAGGGGTATTCAACCTCTCTGCATCACACATACCAGGAGTGCAAAATGTACAGGCGGACTATGCTAGCAGAAATTTTACAACCGACAGAACTGAATGGTCGTTAAACGAATCCCATTTCCAAAAGAATTACAATCAAGTTAGGAAGTGTTGAAATTGATTTTTTTTGCGAGTAGTTGAACAAAAAATGCATATAGGTTGTCTCCTGGCAGAGAACCCAATGCAGTTATGGTTGATGCATTCTCAGATCATGGCATGTCTAATACGATTTGTTTCCACCGTTTCAGCTACTAGGAAGATGCATCCAAAAATCCCCAAGACAAGTCAAGCAATCATAGTGCTTCCACTGTGGACTACCCAAGGATGGTTCACAAACTTTCTCAGCCTTCTTGTTGCAAAATCCCATACTGCTCTGCCTCAGTCAGAAAACATACTAACTCTACCAAACAGTCCCAAAAAGCTGCACCCCTACAGAAAAAACTGAAACTCATACAGCAGAGTATCAGGAAAATCCCTCCGACAACACCAGATATCGGGAAACTATCAACATCCAATGCTGTCCGCATGGAAAAGAGGAACTCACCAAACAATATGGCATATACCTCAAAAGTGGTTACAACTTTGTATTCAAACAAAATTGATATTGTGCACCCCTATCGCTAATGTTCTTGATTTTTTAACAGAGCTGTTTGAGAAGGGACTTTGGCTATAAGCGCCCTAATACAGCTATGTGCGCTTTGTCCCAAGTCATTGTATATAAGAGAGGGTTTTGCAAATAGGACTCACCCATGGGTGGTAAGTTCTTAAAAAGCAGTGTATAATCTTAGACCACCAGTGCTCGGTACACGAACTTGGGATGTTGGGAAATTACTTACTAATTCCTAACTTCACCCAAGTAAGTCCCCTATTCTCTCAAGCATTTTACATCTAAAAAACTGTGGCTTTGGTTGCCATTTTATTATCACGATACCCAGACACGGTAGCTCAGCTCCCAACGTTTCAGAACATGACTCATTAAGGGAGCAATTCGGTTTTACTGTAGGTAGACAGAGTTAAAACAAAGCAGGCAGGGGTACCCACACCCAATTCTTGGAATAAAATCATACCCAATATGTGTTTTTGTCTGATCACTGCATTGACAGAGTATCTGGTTAGGACAAAAACCTTGCATGGGAAGGAAACCGCTATTCAGCAGCTACCCAAGCCACACAAAAAAGTGAGCTCAACCACAGTTGGAAGATGGATCAGAACAACATGGCAATGCGGGAATTGAGGTGAGTGTGTACAAAGCACACAGCGTCCGTGCGCCGCCACTTCAAAAGCATTGGGGCTGGAGTAGCTGTTAAGAAATTCTCAAAAACAGCAGGGGGGGGTTGGTCCACGTGCTAGCACGTTTGCAAAATTCTTATAATAAGCAAGCTTTGAAAAGGAGCCCATGTTTGCAAAATCCCTTGATTTCCAGCCAAGACTTGCAAAAGAGTAATTTCACACTATACAATACAGCTATTGTGGCAATTGTTTTTGTATAAGTGGTAAAACTAAACTGAGGTTGGCACAGACAATACATGTAAGTGAATAAATCTCAAGTGCCAATATGAATTGATATGATAGTCAAAAGCATCCAGTTGGAGGCAATGCGTACATCTCTTGACTTGGATCGTAAGGTGCATAAAGTGTTCAAAGCAAGTTGAAAAATGGGATAATAGTAATTTAATATGGGTCCAGATAATGTATATGTATATGTTGAGTGTATGGTTTTACTGTTAGTTACTCACCTAGGGTCAGCCCATTTGCTTTGAATCGCATGGAATTTTCCTCCTGGTGCTAGGAGCACGACGGAGATTGAAAAAGTTACCGGACTTACCTGTAGATGGTTGGCTACAGTTCTCCGGTGTCCTGGCGCCACAGGAAATTACATGCCCACCTCCCACCCAGATCTGGGTGAAATAGGGTCTGACCTGCCGATTCGACTGAGAAATGTTAATTTTACAAGATTGACTAAACATGAGGGCTCATTATACAGGTAGCTGGGCCTAACCTATGATACTTCAAAGACTGATTTGGCGGCAATACGTTAGCTATCTCATGTAATTTCCTTGATGGCGGCCAGGGATCACACCGGAGACTGTAGCCCACCTTCACTTACAGGTAAGTCTCGTTAACTTTCAATTTTTCCTTTCATTAAACGGATAAAGGTGTACCAATATTTTTCCATGATGTAGGCTTCCCCCCCCCCCCCCCCCACGGGTTGTGCATCTCTGGTGTCAATTGAATAATAGGGGTACGTATGTATGTGTATTCATAAGTGAGCTTCAATACCTCCAATAGGCAAGAGACCAAGTTGGGCTGTTGCTTGTATCTGATACACAGACGGCACCCAACACCTCTACAATACACACCTATACTTATAGGGCGGACTCAGAGATTTCAAATATAATTTTTTTGGTGGTAGTAATTAAAATAGCCGCCTAAATGCCTTATTCCAAAGTTAGAGATCAATCGGAGTGTTCGTTTCATGCAGTAAGCATTTATGTGTAAGCCTGAATTTGGACCAGCGCTTGAAAACTTACATTTCTTTTTTGTAATGCATATGATCCGATGGAATTTAACTAACGGGCATTTGAAAAGGATATCATGTGCCCGGTATATAAGGTCAGGGGAATCAACCTGTGATACAGGCATGGGAGTTTCCCATCGTCTTTCAAAGTGATCAGGCCAGACTCCACCATTATTTTGCTGTAGGGGGATCGCTACACCTCCTAACCGCGAGTCTGTTGCCTTCCCAAAATTGAATAATGCCGGTACTCGTACATCCGGGTAAAGTGGAGTAATTGAGGTAAAGTGCCTTACTCAAGGACGAAACACATTGGCCACAGCAGCCCTCGAACCCAGAACCTTTGGCGTGGCTGGTCGGGTGCTTCATCCGTTGGAGCACGTGGATCCAGCGTTCGCCCTCATAACAAAAGGTTTGCAGATTCAAGCCCTGCTGCCATCAATGCATTGTGCATGCTAGGACTTTTCCTCACTTGCCTCTCCACGCACCCCAGGCGTATAAATGGGTACCTGGGCATATGCTGGGAATGTAAACAGACGTTGCTGTGCAGGAGGAATGGCGGACTACCCACAGCAACAATTATATGATGGGTCTGTCCAAACGCCAGAGACAGAAGGAGCACTGCATCCGCTTGTGGGTGCCCCATTAACCATAAGCAATTAATGGATATCTGCCAAACGGATACAGATGCGAGTCACATGTCTAAGTTTTCATGAACTGTAGACTTGGATTCCCCAACTTTCCAGTCAGACTCACCAAACCAATGCATTTTCCCATACCCAGGTAATAGAACACACTAGTCCAGGTATCAGCAGAGGGGTGTCCATTCCACTAGTGGCAATAATCGTTAGTGTTGCAAGTGGTGCACAAGCACACAATCAAACAATTTAGTTTTACAACAGTACTCCTGGGACTTTACATAATCACACGTTTTAGAGCTCTCCCATGCAAATGGTTGAAATATTGTGGGCGGGAAACTTTACATATGGGGTTTTGGGGGTCAAGATCATTAAATAAAAGCCTAAAAATTCAATCTGGCCTCCCCCTTTAAACATTTTAAAACCTTAAAACCCAGATATCCTCATCCTTTCAAACCTATGAAGATTTACTCCCCATTTCAAAACAGCATAAACCTTGCCTATGATTTATCAAGACTTAATATCATTAAATGTAATTGATTGAGTTCCATTTATAAGTGAGCTTGAAGTGAATCTCTTATAGACCTAAAGGTGCAATGAGAGAGTTCATATAGATTAAATACGCAATAGATTCCTTAACTTTTTTTGGCTACAGAAATAACTTACAATAAAAACAAAAGGGAATTTTGCATATCTAATTTTGTATTTGCTCCTATAGGAAAATAGAAATTTCACAATTTTTTTGTACCACGAAACAGTTCTCGGCTTAATCCTTTCAGATGGGGATATTACACCAGTGCAAATCAGTACTTTCGTTTTAGGGACACCTGATATGTGAATCTCTGTTCCACCTTTACACAGATCTGTATTCAAAGTGAAGAGATCATTCCTGCCGCGATCCAATGCATTTTGCTAGTTCAAGACAGTGCTGCATTATTTTAGGGCGCCACCCAGGGTCCCGTTTGGATTTTTGGGCGCAAATGACAGATGAATTTTTCATCAATGTACTTAATATATTAATGCAGATGAGGTTTTCCACTGGACCCCCATAATTTCTAAGCCTCTGAAAGGCAAATATGTTTTCAAACCTCAAAGCAAAGTTTATAGATCTATTTGGCTGCTAAATGCAGGAAACAAAAAAAAAAAAAGCATTCAAAATAGTGCTTGTTGGGGACAACCAATTCACAATATGCAATGGCTATTACTATATTAGTATTTCTGACAGAAACAACTTGTAACATGAAATAGGAATGTGAATCCCCGCAGTTTCACCAAATGAACGACATCTTAATGCACATGTTTTGAAACTGATAGCCCCCGATTAGTAGTTTCCATTGGTAGGCTGGTCCAACCAAAATATTCCACTTGGAATTCCACTGGACCAAATATTCTGATATTTGATAATTATGACGTCCAGTGGACTTCAAGTCAAAACCTAAGTGGGAATCCTGGCACCACCACTACATAACGACGCTGTCATCAAAATGTCATTCACAGGTAGCACGTATTTTTGAGAGATGCATGTTCGAAAGCGTGCTAAAAAAACTCAGGCTATAAAGTCGCCGATTTTGTTGCAATTAAGGATGGGGAAACTTATACAAGAGCTGGAATAATAAACCAAGAAGGGTAATCGCTGTATTGTGGAATAGCCCAAGCCCTAACCCGTAACCGATTTTTTCTCCACACCAGCGTGCCGTGGTTATTGCTGCGTAAGCACGCGCGGTGTCGTTCACTGTTGATGCGTAAGCACTACGCATATAAAAAATCGTGCGCAGCGTTTATGTTATCAGTGTTGCATTTCCCGTGTTCCATTGTCTGTCGGCCGATTGTTCTGCAATAATTATGCGCAAACCCAATCGAGAAAAAGAATGAGGAAGAGAAACATGCCTCTACAAAGATTCCTGCATTCCTAATGCACAAAAAAGTTCCGATGACCCCTGTTAATTTGCTATGATGAAAAGAGATATTTGAGTCCGAGTGATAGCATGTGGCATCAGTGGTTATTGTTGTTTTCACTGGATGTTGAGTGTGACTAACGTTAAAAATACGCGTTCATAAATATGATTAAGGCTTTTCCAAATACGACGATACGTAAAACCAAATATGGTGGTGCCCAAAAACTATGATAATGAAGTGCGTATTGCTCATTATAAATACTTTTGGGCAACTCGATTTTGGTTACGCCGTTTCGGAGAATCTTGGGTCTGGGTTAATGGAAGTCGTTGATCTATACTAAGGCCTTCTAGTCTTGATCCAACGACACCTAACCATGATCGCCTCCGGCATTCATGGTTGAGAAATGGTTACAGAAAATAAAATGAAAAACAAAAAGGTGATTTGCATAGCTTGTATTCAATAGAACAATAGGCGGAATTTTCTAGTTGACTTTCCTATACCAACTCAGAAAATTTCACAATTTTGGTACCAAAGAAAACAGTTTTCAGATTAATCCTTTCAGAAGGGAATATTTTTGGTAGAAAGCTGTACACCAGTACAGAATCGAAATTATAAGATTTTTAGGGGCCACTGTTCATTTGAACATCTTCTCATTGCACCTTTAAAAACTGGTTGGTCAGCGATGGTAAAAAAACAGTATACACAAAGTTGTATCAGTATACTTATCACAGTATATTTCTTTTCACACATTGTCTTTTTTCACAGTCGTATAATTATTTCAACTTCAGTCCTACATACATTGCTTGCTATGCAAGAATTCATATAAATACCAAAAACATTGTAGGTCAATGGTGAACATTTTATCACAAATCTGTTTAAAATTGCCTCCATTTAACACCTGTTACATACAAATGAACCAATTATTCATTGATAATATCAAAGTAGTAAAAAATATGTGTGGCACCTGCCCTCAGGTTAGCTCCCTCTGGAGAAACACATTTAAGGACAGAAAAAATCTTCCTACTGTCTTACACCATTTGGCAGAGGTGTGTTTAAGAAATTCTGTGGTATGAAATAACATTGAACAATGCGAATCTTCATACAATCTAATTATTTGGAAAACAATTCATCATGTCAAGTTTGTAAATTTCTAGTGAAAAAAACCAGTTAAAACATTTTGTGTGCTGTTCAGTGTGACCGTGACGATATCGTTTGGCCTCCTTGCCTATCTGACATACTTTAGGCAGATTTGAAAGGGAAAGCAGCCATTGTGCTTGTGTCTTAAAAGTTTGTTCAGAAGACGGCCCACCCCACATAGCTTTTAAAATTGCCTTTTAGGCATTGTCTCTTTTTCAAGTGCATTATTTTTGAGTTGTAGAGGGAAAAAAGTAAGAAATTTGGGCGGGAAAAGAAAAAACAAGAGGTAAAGTTAAGAATCAAGATTCAAGACGGGCTTGATAAAATGGCTTCCACTTCATGATACAATGGTCCCACCAAGTACCTCACGAGACTAGCAACTATCCAGGTAGTCTGTGTGTTGTAACAATCGTCATATTTATTAGTACACATTTGAAATAAATAAAATTAGAAGGTAGCGACCCTAGGCCCAATTTTGTGTCACCTGCAATAACAAGGGACAGGAGACACATAGGAATACTTTGTCCAAGTTGATGTCTGTTGTTGATGTATGTTGTTGTTGAATCTGTTGTGAAAGGGTAACATTTGCCTGATACTATCCTATTACTTTGATGGATTTAAACCAAATTGGGTCACAGGTGCAACATGGCATCCCGGCCCAATTTGTTGATGCGGTCAAAGGTCACATACCAAGGTCAAAGGTCATGCCGAGGTCAAGTTGGTAAAATAGGCTGAAAATGTATGTAAAATGGACCTTATTTTGAAAAGTGACGTTACAATTGGAACCAAACTTGGTTTAGGGATGTTATACCAGCAAACCCTCATTTGTTTGAGGTCCAAGGGCACGATATCAAGTAACGGTCCTGTTTCGGCCTATCCATTCAAAACTAACCGCAACGGCAGGCGACCCAAGCGGGGTCCCGAGGGGACCAGTTTGTTTTATAATGATGTTATAAATTATAAAAAAAGAAAAATTAAAAAAAACACATTATTACAAAATTTTGAGTTAAATTGGCCCCGCTGTTTGGATAGTAGAACATATACCAAATTGGCCGCGTAGCAACAGTTGTGTGTGGAACTAGCGTGGTCAACCACACTTGGGGATGTTTTTTTGTTCCTACCCTAAAAACAAAACATTCCTTGACCTTAAAATTGCTGGTTGAGTCAGAGCTGGTTTTTCATTCAATCCATTATCACTATTGCAGTCAGTGATTACCGTACTGACCCTAGAACAGTCCCACCCCAGAGTAAAAATGTCTTGGCCTACTCGTCGCATACACTTACAAGCCAACTTCATGAATTTTTTTAAGACCAACTGTTGAAAAATGCAGTTTTCCGATAGTATTAGTGGAGGAGCTAGACCCAGGTCAAAAACATCATCGTTTACCCCTTCACAACAGAAAAGGTTTGACACCTTTGGTAGTTAGTATGGACCCCTCTATATCAACGCTGGGATGTGTACTCTCAAATTGTGGTATCACACTTTTCAATAGGGGCCCATTTAAGTTTACACAGGGGTTCCAACTTTTAAAATGCCCGAATCATGTTGAAATGTACCCATATTGTGCCCTTCATGAGTCATAAGGATTCCAAAATGTATAGTTGTACCATCTATGACCAATGGTTTTTTGAGTTTCGTTAAGAATATCTAAAATGGTAAAAAAAAGGTCCATTTCTATTTGTACCTGGTGCAAATCAGAATTTGCTCCAATTTTGTTGAAAATGATAGAAGCTGTGTCCATCTACTTAATGCAATTCAAAATAGGAATAGTTTGTACCATCTGTAGTGTATAGTTAACATGTTATGCACAAAATAGGTCCATAAGGGCAACATAATTATATAATCCATTGGCCGTTGCCCTTCTTTGCCCTTATCTCCGTAAGTAAATCTTCAACATAATCAAAACTATACCTTTTGGGAGTCCTCTTACATTGGCATAACTTGCAATATTTAAATATAATCGAATTAACTTTTTAAAGTTGACCCCTGTACAAATTGTGAGATTGACCTTTTTTACATTGTTAGCCATTTTAACCCTATAACTCCAAAACCAATGCTCGTATGTGGTACAACCCTATAACTTTTTGGTATCCTTATGATTAGATGGACATTATGGCATACATTTCACATGATTGGGTCATTTTAAAGTTGACCCCTGTGTAACTTAAATTGGCCCCTATTGAAAAAGTGATACAACAATTGAGAGTACTAGCAACTAGCACCTAGCATTGATTAGTGGTCCATACTAACTACCAAAGGTCAAAACCTTTTCTGGGTAGTTGGGGGGTAAACAATTCCTTAAATCAGGCCCCTATGAGAGCCTGCGCTCCTCCTCTATATGTAGTTTACACCCTCATTCTGAAGTGGATTTCATCTTTTGTGATGGAACTAGACATGATTAATGCATATAATGTAAGTTGAGTGAGTTTTTTTTTTTTTAAGCAAAAAAACAAAAATAGTCAAAAAAATTGAACCAATTTGCCATCTGAATGATATGGTAGCAGCCATATTTGATTTGGCAACCTCTATGACATCCCGACATAATATACTTTGCTATGTTCTACTCTTAAACTGTTATGTTTTTCACAAACTTTATAGGTTCCAGACATCATTAGAAACATTAATTGATCGTTGAAAAAGGCATACATTTGAATTCAGGCTTAAAAGTTTGTTGTTTGAAGAGGAAAATAGGTTTCCAAATTTTTTGCAATATTGTAGGCCATTTTTTTTGGCATGGGTCTGATCTTTAGAATTTCTGCAATTTTCCTAAAACTTAGGGGTGCATTACGCGAGCATGGGACTATCTCGGGTCAGTACATTTAAATGGACCTATAGTGTGCCATACAGCAATGCAATAAAGGATTTTCAAAACATTTTCAGCGTTGTGCTAGCTAATATATACTGACCACAACACTGAATTATAATTTTAATGTCTCTGCCTTTTCATCTCATTGGTTTTTCAAGACTTTGTCTTCATGTTCCTGATGTGGTAAATCTCTCACATGCTGATCCAAATTAAGAATTTTGTCAGGGATGGGCCCCATCTGGCCCAAAATTGACAATCCCTCCTGTGACCATTAAGTATGACCATATAAGTGGGGAAGAAATTATCTCTAACAAGCTTGTGCATTCATGATCTTAGCACTTTTTTGTTTATGGTTCCTTCGATACCCTAAGAAAAATTTATTTCGCAAAATTTTACTTGTCTCTAATGGTGCATTTGATGTTATTATCAAATGTTCATGTCAAAGTGCCCATAGACCACTGTGTTTTAATTTCGTGCGTTTCCAATACGAAAATACAAAATCACAAAGTTTTCTTCACAGTAGATCAAAGGACAAATCGCCCGGATAAAATTGAAGGTAGGCACTCTAGAATCATCATATTAATATTTCATCATCTTTTGACTTTGGTGTTTTACAACTACTTCATCATGTATTCAATGGTGGTTTTTTTAATCCTCAAATACACTTGTATCAAAGAAAAAATGAGAAAAGTCTGAGAAATTTCCGGGGCATGCTCTCTGCAAAAGCAAAGCTTATAGCATGCCGCCCTTGCAACGACCAGTTACGATTTAAATAAAGAAAACAGCAAGATGTTGCCAGATAGCTGCCCTTTGTTATTAGCTTGTAAATGATCCCTAGATAGACCTTTTGCCCTTCATAAGCTACAACGAGGTTACACGAGGCAGCCCTTATACAATAACCCAATAGCTATTAGCTTAGGCTGAATGTATGCAATGAATGCTGCGACTTGGAGTTATAACCGTCTTCACAACAAGCAAACTCTATTATTCAATACCATGGCCCGGAATTTACATGTTAATGCCATGACCGGGCTATTTATATATCATGAGCAAGTTAAGTCTCACTCTCACTATTAAATCTCAATTACATGTCGGCAGTTCAATACTTTCCTTCTTCTCCTCTCCAGTGTATGGAGCAAATACACCCCCTGCATTTTAGCATGATTTATGGGTGTAAACCCAGAAAAACCTGCATGGTCAGCGGTTGTTTAAATGTGCCCATCCAAGGCTACTGAAACGGGCCCTTGGTGGATTACCCTACCTTACCTCATATAATGTAATAGGTTGTGTGTGTTGTTTTTTGGCAATTCCATTTAGTGTTCAGGAGGCCCCCCAAGAAAACAAAAATGCAAAAATGGAGTCTTTCCCCCCCCCAAGAACCAGAATGCCACTCACATATATGTTCCTATTAATATAAACGCCATCCTTGCAAAGCCG
>JAMKCH010036054.1:0-23085 GCA_023653785.1 Ophioderma brevispina
AGATGTGCGGCAGCCTTCCAGGGTCTAAGTGGATCTGTCTGTTTTACTCTTGTGGAAAAAGTAGAAACTTTTCGCATGATCCTCTCTGAGGAGTCGTAGACAGGCAGTTGTTTTTTAGATTTATTAAGCAAGGTATGATTGTTCGAAAAAAGATTCTTTGATATCCCCTTCAGCTATTTTGGTTTTAAAGAATCAGTTTTGCACTGTGATCATTCATAAAACGTGTAATCAATATGTATATATTTTCTATACATTGATACACATAAATAAATCTCATTCCTTAGAACGCAACGTTGTATGTGTCCCAACGTCATGCGAAAGTCGGAGGATGGGCACTGTGGAGGTGAAACATTCTCAGTTTGAGGGCATCAGGGATCACGATCGGGAGTTCTTCTCTTCAGGTTGACATTTTGCTGAGGGGTAGTTTATAAATTTCGGGGTAAATTAAAAACTTTGTTTGAAAAAAAGAAGTTCTACAGTCCCCGAAAATGACGGTCCAGTCAGATGGACAAGCAAACAATTTTTTTTGGCTAAGAATTGTGGTACAGTAATCTAGGTTGCGAGTGTAAACTAAAATAAAACCCAATACAAAAAGCAGAAATCAATCATGTCATGATAATAATTAATATGTTAGCGAACACAAAAAATGAGTTGCCGCCCCAATTTCTTTCTGATTAGGCGTTCTACAGAACGCGCGAGGTGCTGCGTGTAACACGCAGGGACTAGTTTCGGTACCACGAATGCTTGGGTTGTATCCCTCTGGTCTAACACATACCGTTGCGGGCAAGATCTGTTTTCAGCGAGAACATGTAGCACATTTCAAGAGGCACTAGGAATGCAGACTTGTTAAATCAAACAGTGCCCATTGAGCAATATTACAGGGATGAATTTAACTAAGGCACTTGTGTCGTTAGTTATCAATGCGATTGACCACTTTGGAGGAAAAATCAGCAATTTCCATCTGGCCTCTATCCGGGATCTATCGCAGAGTGGCGCATGGTTTACATTCTATCAAGATATCGTGAAACAGACGCTATATGGTCCAACGACCCCTGTATTAGAGGTCAGGTCATATGGCATTAGGCTGTGCCTAGTCCTGCTAGCAGACCTGAGATCATGTCTTTCAACATTATGTCATTCACTAATCAGTATCTTCAGGTCCTGCAACGGATATTGTATCAGTGTGACTTCAGATATAAGGACGAGACATTTCAAGTACCTCTATATCAGGCTATTACTACGGCTTGGTCTCACTTTGCTAAGCAGTATCTTTCAAACAGGACAGCACTGCTATATTGTCAAAGTCTTAGGAAAAATCTGTAAAAGGTGATTATTTTCCATCAATTTGGGTATCTCCCAATTCTATATCGAGCTAAGTCCAAAGCAGTTTAACTCTACGGTGGTTTTTGAAACCACGGATAAGTTGATGCTGTTTTGGGTCAAACAAGGGGTCAACCGGGTAAGGTATAAGGAATATACTTACAGTCGTAGGGAGCGATTTCTGCGGGTGAGTATGCGTAACACTCGACTGGGTCCCGATCCGGTTCTGCGCAAGGACAATCGTCACTGCGACTGGAAGGATATCATGGGCTTGCTTTTTCGCCACACGTGGACCTTGGAACTTTGCCTCTCACTCTAGCGGAAGTGCTAATTTTCACCATCAACAAATCTGGCATTATTTGAGGCAACTTGACGATTCAAAGGACAATTTTTATTGTTAGTTTGATTATGTTGCCTGAGTAAGGCTACGTCCTGTATAGGCGACGGGAAGAAAAAACCAGTGTTTTACGGGCCGACCGGACCCTGATTTTCCAGTTTTGCATATTTTATTTTTTTTAGTTTTTCCAAAAATCATGTAAAAAGCCGTTTTTAGCCCAAAGTTATCAATTTTGGCCATTTTTTAAGAAAATTTGTGTGTAGAATTTGTTTCATTTTTTCTCGATTTTTGAGATTTTGGGCTATAATAGGCCAATTGAGCTCAGAAAGAGAAAAACCTGGCATACTTTAATTGAATCCACCACCAGATTGAACCTAACAGCAAGAAAGCATGTCTACCATCCGAGAGAGGTGTGTGCTTAAGGAAATCCAACAGAGCTGGCCATCCAAAGTTACAACCCCTCCCCGATCAAGTTGTCCCACCAACTGCGTTTAAATGGCAAGTGCAGCAATAAACCCAAAAAGATCAAAATTAGCCCGTAAGTGTTAGTGGCATCTGCTCTGGTGTGGGGCTTCACCACCGGTGGTCTGTGGGGGTGGGCTGTGGTGGTGTGGGTGGCAACATGGATGAGTATTGTGTGTGAGTGGCCTGTATGCGTAACTGGTCTGACAGAAATCAGTGAGGCCTGAATAGAGTATACTCAACTGACACTAAAACTTCACCCATTACAAAGGAATGGCTTCTTAGATCGACAATTGCTCCTTATTCCCACAGGTTCCCAAAGATCTGGATAAACACATTTAGGCACTCCGAAACTAAAGCCTGGGAAGATCCATCTAATCCAAGAGCTCACAGCGTTTGAGGAAGTCTCCATTTTTATGACAAGCCCAGAATAAAACAAAAAATTATCGCCGGCGACATACTCTGACAACTGATTTGGAATATTTAGTCCCACGAACTACACTGTGTGGGGAATTTTAAAATAAACGAAATTTCAGGGGCGGTAAATAGGTTTTTTTTCAATAAAAATCTGTTTTCAACGGCTTTCTATGGAATGGGCATATAGAGGGCACTAGTAACATACAATCTTGTTGTAGGCCTATATGCAAGATTCCCGCAATGAGTTGTTCTGATTTTTGCAAGAGATGATGCTCTTGCTGGTCCCTACTTATATCAGTTGTCAAAGTGTGTCCCCACTGCTTAAAAAATTGTTCTAAATAAAGAGACAATTTGTCTGGGGTCACACAGGCTGTGAGCTATGACCATATCATCCTCATCCTACCTACAACTCTTTGACGTCTCACTGCTCAACCGTTCGCACCTGTGATAGACGGAACATCTCACATCAGAACAACAGGTTTCTGGCCAGACAAATCAACACTAACAAGCCAAGTACTCAACCAACTCACCACATAAGATGATGGTTTCAAGAAGGGACTGGCACCGAGTTGTGTTGGTTGATCTATCACAGCTTACGACACGTTTTAAACCACCGATACCTACTCCATACGATTTTTGGAACTCACAAGGTATCCGCCTGACTGAGCTAATCCAAGGATTGCTTGCAACACATGAATGTTCATTGTTCATCTAGGAGCGAAGAAAGAGTCGGTTCTGTGCTGTGGCCCTTCGGTAGGCTGCTGGAGGGTTCGTTGAGTTTTATTAACAAATAATCTTTGTACCTAGTTGCAACGATGCACTCAATTACTTTAGATATGAATTGGATGTTGATATCGGTCTATATTTTTTTCAAAAACATTTGGATCGAGTGACAGCCAATTTTTAAGAATTGGAGTGACTATAAGATTCTTAAGATAGGAGGAAGACGACCAGTGGACATAGAACACAGTAAGCAATTTAGTAAGATATTGGTGCAACGAGAGGCAGGTTTTGTATCAAGAGCCATGTCGGTAATGGGTCAATAGACAGGTTTTTTGTTTAGGAAATTTGCATATACCTTGCTCACTTTCCTCTAGTGACGTAGGTTCAAAAACGCTCAACCCGTGCCCTTGTTTCTCCTTTTGTCCAGTTATAGTGAATCAGTGTTTTGACTGGATGTGGCGACAGCATCCAGGTCTAATGGAATCTTGTCTGTTTTTTTAACACTCTTGAAAAAGGTATAAAATTTTCGCATACCACGCTGAGGAGATCCGTAGACAGGCAGTTGTTTTGTAATTTAATTAAGCAAGGTATTGATTGTTCGAAACAGATCTGCTATCCCCTTCAGCTATTTGGGTTTTTAAAGACTCAGTTTTGTTTGCACCTTGATCATAGCAGTGAACCTTGTGCAAATCAATAGTGTATATATTTTCAATACATTTTGATACACATAAATACAATCTTCATTCCGATAACTCACCGTTGTATGTTTTCCGCACGCATTCGAGGGAAGTCTGAGAAATGTGGCGGTGGGAGGTGGAACATTCTCATTTTGAGGGCATCGGACAAACGATCGGGAAGCTTGTCTCCTCTTCATGGGACTTTTTTCTGCTTGTAGTTTATAAATTTCCGGGGGTAAATTTAAAAAACTTTTTTTAAAAAAAGAAGTTTCTACAGTCCCAGCGCAAATGACGGTCATCGAAATGGACACGCAACATATTTTTTTGGCCTAAGATTATTGTGGTACAGTATCTAGTTGCGAGTTTAAACTAAAATAAAACACGCATAAATCATATCATTCATGATAATAATAATATGTTATGCGACACAAAAAAATGAGTTGCCGCCACACTTTCTTTTCTGATATAGGCGCTACATACACGCGCGAGTTTCCTGCGTGTACACGCATACTAGTTCGTAACCTACAAACACAATGGCTTGGGTTGTATCCCTTCTGTCTAACACTACCGGTGCGGGCCCAATATCTGTTTTTCAGCGAGCACATGATATGCACATTTCAAGATGCAACTATGCACAGACTTATCACACTGTGCCCCATTGAGCAATATTACATGGATTAATGTTTAACTAAGGCACTGTGCGGTTAGTACTACGGTATCAATGCGATTACTCACTTTTGAAGAAAATCCCAGCATTCCAATCGGCCTCTATCCGGATCCGATCGCAGCATGTGGCCATTTGTTACATCTCTCAAGATTACGTGAAACACGCTCTCTGGTCACTGCCCTGTATAGAGGTCAGGTAATATGGCATATCGGCTGTGCCATAGTCCTGCTATCACGACCGAGAATTCATGGTCTTTTCAACATTATGTCTTCACTAATGCTATCTCAGGTCCTGCACGGAGTTATCAGTTTTGACTCAGATATTAGAGATGACATTTCAAGTACCTTAATCAGCTATTACTTCAGGCTCTGGTCTCACTTTTGCTGAAAAGTATCTCAATCTTCTTTTCACGTTTCACATCACTGCGATATTTTGTCAAAGTCTTAGAAAAATCTGTAAAGGTTATAATTTTTCCATCAATTTATGTACTCCAAAATTCTATTCGAGCCTAAGAGTCCAAAGCATCACGCTACGGGTGGTTTTTTTTGAAACCACTGTAAGTTGATGCTGTTTTTGCGGTCAAACAGGGGTCACCGGGGTCTGGAGGTATAAGGTATAGACTTCCAGTCGAGGAGAGATTCTGCGTGTGAGTAGGTGAATACCTCGATCTTGGTCCATATCCGTTTTGCGCAAGAACAAATCGCTCACTGCGACTTGAAGCATATCCATGGCTTGCTTCTTCGAACACCGTGTGACCCTTGACTTTGCTCTCATTAGCGGAAGTGCAATTTCAACATCAACCAAATCTTGCATTAGTTGAGGCAACTTAACGATTCAAAGGACAATTTGAGGGTTATGTTTTGATATGTTCGGGATGGAAAGGAGACGTCCTGTATAGTCACGAAATAAAAAACCCTGTGTTACGGGTCCGACCGACCCTGATTTCCGTTTTGCATATTTTATATTTTTTTATTTTTCCAAAAATCATGTAACTCAAGCCTGTTTTTAGCCCAAATTTACCATTTTGGGCCATTTTTAAAGAAAATTTTGTGTAAAATTTGTTCACATTTTTCTCTTGATTTTTGAAGATTTTGGGGCTATAATCGTTATGCAATTTTGAGCTCCAGAAAATAAACACTAAATAAAAAAAGAAAAAAAAAAAATCGCCCGACCAACCGACCCGACTCGAAAGGTCCGCTCGCCCGTAAAACGGTTTTTCCTTTTTTCGTCGCCTTAGGGGAATAATATACATCAACCACATGCTTGATTTAGCGTCAGACATGTTTTCAGTAAGTTTTTTAGCAGCGTCTTTTGTAAGTTGACTTCACATATTGCACCAGTGCGCCTTATGTATGAACTAAAACTCATACCTGTGATGACTTGACGCCAAGTTAACGTCCAATATAAATGTAAGGTGGCAAGTTTACAACAATTATTGAACTAGGCTGGTGCAGGCCTCTGATCCCCTTAGCAATTTCACACGTTCGTATCACATGTCTGTTTTGAGCTTACGTATTTGCAAATATTGCAGAGCTACATGCAGGGAGAGCATGTAGTCCTGATGATCATGACTATAATAGTCTTAACCTTTTTTTTATGGCTGCTGTATATAGTACATCACCCAAATATTATGTCCAAATTTTAAAAGATATATATCTCTTTATATATTTATAAGTTATACCTATTTGAACGAGAGCATGAAACGGTCACCAAGCAACCTCACAGTGCTAAGGAACTATTTTTATTGGACCAGTTTTCTTTGCAACTTCCGCATGCGGTACTGCAAGTCTCCGCTTGCACTTCCGATGCGAAGTAAAATGTCCCGTGCACTCCACATGCGGAAGTGCACGCGGACAATTGCACTTCCGCATATGCGGAAGTGCAAATTCCGCGTGTCATTTCCTCTTTTGCGGAACGGTAAAAATCAGCGAAGATGCGGAAGTGCAAAGTATCTGCTTGCACTTCCCAATGTCGTAACTGCAAATATCCGCGGGATGCGGAATTGCAAATGCCCGGTGCATGCGATTGCAGCGGCCATTTGCGATTTCCCGGCATTTGTTCGGAATTGCAAACGCGGATATTTGCAACTTCCCCGGCGTATAATGCGTATTGGCGTAGTAGCAAATTCCGGCGTGCATTTCCGCATGCACGCGGAACATTTGCACTTCCGCATACACGCGGCCATGTGCGCGCTTTCCGCATGGATCTGGAAATTCAAATCACGCAGATATTCAGTATAAGTTTCGTCAAGTCTGTCATATTAGCATGGATAGTAGTAACAATCATTTCTTATCATTCAAATTGGTATTTTTCAAAGTCACAACATGTTGATTTAACACATTGTCACAACGTGATGGTATTAACTGCTCTAACAAAAGGGAGATCTGGCAATTACCAAAACCAATATTAAGCAATATTTAGCCTATACAATTAGGGCCACAACGATGGGTCGACATGACCGCGCGAGAGCACTATACATCGTCAACAATGCGGGATCCGGCGGGATCGACCATGACGTCGACGAAAGGAGTTCTTTTGTCAAGTCGACAACAAAAGAGAGTGGCACAATTGCCAAAACGGACACGTGTTTTGGTAATAATAATCAATTACTTTCAGCGACAAAGTGCCGCAATCTATGGCGATATGTCCAATCAATTTGCCCTTGAAAGAGAAGTATTGAGGAGTCCGTTCATATCATAACACAAAAGATTACAAAAGGTTGGCAGGCGTACGAACAACCCCTACTGCTGTAATGTTTTGTCGACTTCGGGAGAGGCGCGTCACATTGGAAAAAAAAAACAATTTACGAGTTTGGGTTCATACACTTTGTACGAAGAGCATTAGCCTCTACTAATTCAATCAATGAATAATATTTTCTTCATCAACATCACAAAAATACAGCCAAAACTCATGACTAAATAAATTATAATCAAACTTTAGTACAATGAAAAATTGTGAGAATTGTGCCCACGGAATATTTTATATACAGTTAAGGATCAAGTTCAAGTTTATTTCAAGAAAAGAACTCCATTGGGATTTTGAAAAGAAAAGTATATGATTAAAGTAGAGAAGGTTGTCCAGTATAAGACATTGTTAGCTATTGGTTTTGAACAAAAGTTGATCACAATTATTCTTAATAGGTACTAATTTGGCAGAAATTGACTAATTAACAGCCTGCAGCGAAAAAATTCGATTCTCTCCGACTGTACGATGCATCTCGATGCCTTGCTTATGGGCATCTCCGCATCATGGCGTGAATTCCGCCGACCTTGACCCGGTAGAACTGCGCTTCGCTGATATTCCGTGGTCTTGCACTCCCAGCCTGCACTCCCTCACCACCTACAATGTGATCAATAGACCAATCCACTACCACTATTCTTCGAATACTCGGCCCAACCGTCCTTTTTCGACTACTACCCCTTGTTGTTCCCCAAAAGAGAATGATTTTTGTGCATTTTTATATATGATGAAATAAAAATGCTTCTAAACCAAATTAACAAAAATACAGGCAAGTAGAACTTTCGTCACCCCGCTGGCAATATACCTTGTTTGCAAACTAACCAAACTGAACCACACACATAACCCACATACCTACGGACATGCGCACGCCTCGCAATCTCCCCTCTGCTTTCAAGCCCAGGGGGATAAAATAGCATTTCCTACTTTACAAAACAACAATATAGGAGGCCCCAAACACCATCCGTCATTAAGCAATGAACATTTGTGCTGTTTATTAACATTTCTTAAATCCAAGTCTATCATTAATAGAAAAACAACATATTTTAGATTTCTAGTTGACAAAATAGACCCCTATTCGTTTCTCTCATCCAAAGTATTGTGGCCTAAATTAATAAAATTACCATGTTAGCAAAACTTCTAAAAATATGACAACTCCCCATGTTTTGGAAACTTTCACTCACAACCTAGTTTTTTTATTTAACCCTGGTCTTACAAAGCTTTACAAATACAGTTTACGGGGAGTTAGAAAAAGCTTGTGCGCTATAATAAAGTAGGAATGCCGGATCCGGTTTTCAGCCTACATGATAGCTCATATGGCAAGCTCAATGTATAGTACTTCGATCAAACACTGTTTATCTCGATAAACAACAACCTGTTTTTTTTCGAGCGAAAAACAAAGTTTTTTCGAGAAAAACTATGTTTTCGATGCGAAAACAAGTTTTTATCGATAAACAATGTTTTATTACGATAAACTCAGTTTATCGAAAAACTATGTTTTTCCGCCGTAAACAAATGTTTTCGATTGGATACATACTTGTTTTTTCGATAACTATGTTTTTCACTCGATAACTTTGTGTTTTTCGAAAAACAATGTTTTTCGATAAACTCATTTGTTATCGAAAAAACTACTAATGTTTTTCGCCGATAAACACTGTTTTCGATTCGTAAACAACGGTTTGTTTACGCGCTAAACCTAATATGTTTTTCACTCACTCGATAACTTTTGTTTTTCGAAAACACAAATGTTTTTCGATAAACTCATTTTATCAAAACTATCTTTTTTTCGCCGATAACAATGTTTTTTCGATTCGTAACAATGTTTTTCGATAAACTATGTTTTTCACTCGATAAACTTTGGTTTTTCGAAAACCATGTCTGTTCGTAAACTGTTACTGTTACTAAACTAGAAAAATCCTCTTTTCCTACCCCCCTCCTTTCCCTCCTTTTGTTTAACGGAATAAACCTACTACTAGATTACATTTATTCCGTTATAGGACAATCGTAACATAGTTCGCTTAACATAGTCCTAGTTCGCTTATTTTGATCCTTGACTCCACCAAAGTTCATTACACTAGGAAGCCTTGTTTTAGCGGTATTTGTTGAGGTACCCCCCCCATCTATCGCGGGTACTTTAAATTTGTCCTAATTGGCTCTGGTCCCTGCGCAGCCCCCATATTATGTGTAATTAGTTGACACGTTAGGATAATTCAAACAGCGCGGTTAAGTGGATAACGACAGCCCCGCGGCTACGTGGCTGTCACCAAATTGACAATGCGCATCGTCCAGCACTATTGCATACTTCACACCCCATTAAACTCACGGGGTATCACCTACAGTTTTTTCAATGCAATCTACGTGGTAATTTTGAGTTCGATTTCGTTTGCCAATCTCAATTCCAAAATATTTAAAATGTTTGAATATTTGTTAACCATTCAGCGTTAAAAGTATTACGAGGTAAGTTAAAATGTAAGAGCTGAATCGAATTCGATATCTTTTCTCGTCTATATCTTTTCTATTTGCACGATGATTTTTCATTAAAATATTCAAGTACTCTTATAAAGTTTACTGTCATTTGTTCATATATGTGTTTAAACATAACAAGGAGTAAGATTATGCTTTCATGGTTGTTCTGCTGGGAATTTAAAGGCAATTTTTCCATTATCCCCCCCTTTTGTGTTATCAAAAACATATTGTTTGTAGTATTCCTGACTGCGGGTTTGGGCACGGAGTTCGAGAGCAATTTATTAGGGCAGGGTTTAAATTCTATATTGGACGTCCAATGTCCCATGTAGAATACTTTTGTGAACGATCAAACGTATTAACCCAAATAAGCAATAAACGATAAATAATTGTTTTTATTTTAAGAGACACAGTTAGAGAATGTATATACAATTTCCCATGGAAAGGTTTCTTTCAAAAACACCATGTTGTTTTAAAATTATGAATAGTTTGAAAGTCTAACTAACAAATCTAAACAAATTTTAAGCAGAGAAGAGGGAACAAAAGACTTACCCCAATTCTTGAAAAAAAAAATAATTCCCTACTATGGGCCTATAGCCTCACCTTTCCCAGATATGTCCCTCCCTTTGGCCATTAGCCCGCGCCAAAAATCAAATTCCAATTTCCATATTTGGAATAGCTTTTATCCAACACCAATCATTTATATATTGAGACACTACAAGGACCCACACTTGTTGGTTTGTCACCGCATTGCATATCGCTACGGGAAGTCATTACATTTTTGCCCTGGCCTGCAAGGTCACACATTAGGTAAGTCACACAGTCGGGTAATTTTTGTTTGGTCAGTGTACACACCGCATTTAATGTTGACGTAATTAGCAGACAGTTTCATCTTTATTCGAATTTGGTGATGTTGTCCAAAATACTGTAAAAAAAATGATAGTATTTTGAAATACAACAAAATCTCTAAAATTTTGTCCCCAATTGCCAGGCCTATAATGATAAAATTTAAAGTAGTGCTACCTTTTAAAGTCGGCCCTTCCTATAACTCATTTATCAAATATGGTGAAAAACAATAACACACATAAAGGGGGACATTAGGCTCATGGATTGTTTTAGAATGTGCATTTGATGTATCCATCCTGGCACCTCTTTCAAACGCGATGATACCTTTGATAATAAGCTTAATTATCAATGGGGTGAACACTGTTTAAAAGGGTACATCAACACACATACTCCGACGCAAGACTAGGCCTAAGGGTTGTTTTAGAAAAGCTAGCGTGCTACCCATTTCGAATGCGGTGCTTCCTATTTAGCTAGCTGATTTATCAATGGAGGTGCGCATTGTAATAAAGAGTAGCCCATACATACAGACACACGACTCGGGATTGTTCTCGAAAGTGGCATGTGATGCATGCGCGCTGCGTGATACCCTTTCAAGCGGTGCAAATGAGTGCACATTGTTTATAAGAAAACACAACATTTGCAAAGGATCGTAACCATTTTTTGAAAAGAGAGCAATGTCATGTATGCTATCATGTGAGAGCATACATGGGCACTTCCATACTTTGTTAAAAGTTCTTAAGCGGCACTGGCACATTTTCACAAAATTGAATTTCTCATTTTGCTCTCAATGATAGTCCGGGCCATTGGAAGAACAGAGATTATTTTACACTTAAAACTAACATACCCCAAATAGATAGGGACTTGATATGCGGATAAAGATATCCAGGTAGTTTGTAGGCTAACTTTTAAGTTTCCATAACTTTACTCAACAATGTGTATATTACATGAATATTTTTGACTCGTACTCACTGAATTAAAACCACAAAGGTTATAGACCAGTCAAACAGTGTGCATATCGTGGGAAAACATGCATACGGCGTACGGTTCTTGTGTTAAACGGCATTTTCGTCGTCTGCTGACTTTCGCGTCGCCGGCGACGTTAAATTACAAAATCTTTCTTTACACCTTAAGAAGGCTGATTTGGTCTTAATCTTTTTGGGTGAAGGGCTTTTGTATATAGCTTTACAACCATGCAAGAATATCGATTTTGAAAAATCTTTGAGGGCGCACTATTTTCAAATGTGCCATGTCTCTTAAGTATCGTTTATGTATGTGTACTACATTATTTTAAATTGTCTGAAGACAAAATTTTAATGATGTCAGCAGAAGTTGGGTCACATTGTTTAATAAGGAGCACAGTGTTTAAAAGGGTAGTACGCATACACCCAGACGCACAACTCGGGATTTTTTTTTTGTAATGTGCATTCCTTGGCATTTGATGTATTAGCGTGCTACCCATTTCAAACGCGGTGCTTCATATTTGATTATAAGTAAAACAGGTGAATTCTTCAAATAATACTTGACAACATTTATAAGTGTACAGCCCTTCAAATCGAAATCAATGTGTCAATAACATTAGAAAACGTACCTTTGATCCTAACCCATGTACAACATACATTTCAAATTTGTTTTAATGCGCAAACCGAAATAAAACTAATATGGTGTTCGTGCGAAGTTGTCAAAATTACCATAGAATTAATTTTTTTCATATATTGCACTCACTTTATAATTTTGACCACTTTTTATTCAGCGGGCGTACCTGCTATCGCTTGGTTATGATCATATACATTTCTAATTGTTTCATGACACAATAATTTTATACTTGAAGGTAATATTTAGAAATTCGTGTCAATATTTTTTGAAGATATTCCCTGTTTTTTTGGCCTGCCATATTGATTGCCGTCGATGTGTACAACTTTAAATAATCATAAATACATTTAATTGTGTCCTACACATAACAAGTACTTTCCATGTTTATTTTTATCGCAGGTATTGGCTGTTATAAGTCATATTTCAAAATTTATTATATTTGGCTTCCATTTTGAATTTGAAGTAGACTCAATGTTACAATTGCCATGCACTTGTTCATTGGGTCCTATAGTTATATTTATTAACTCCATAATTTGATAATTAGGGCAATATATATCATTATAAACTCAACGCCATCTTGGAATTTCTCAAAACGCCCAAGGGTGGCAAGGTGGCACCCGCAGAATTTTTATTCTACACACCTATCTATCACTTCAGCAAAAAAAAAAATGTGTATATACTCAACGTTAACGGTCAGGCCATAAGTTGGACCATATCCACCCGACTATCAGGATGGTTTTAGAATTGTGAATGATATAGTAGCTTTATCGATACCGCTTTTCAAAAGCATGCTTCCTATAGACAATCCGACCAGCCAAATGGTCAGAATTGATCTGCCATTACTAAAAGGGGGGCCTCCACCCAAACCAACCCAATCTTTTTGTACTCTGTACCATGCTGATTAAGTTATACTTCAAAAGCTACATTTTAATTCTGCACACTTTGTGTGAATTCAAGCCGGATCACCTCCATCTATGGCTGCCAGTGAGGTGTTGGAATGTGCGAAATCGGATTGGTGTTATAAGTTCCAATTACACGGGTGCACATTGTTTAAAAGGGTGGCAATGTGTTGAAAAGTCTGTACCCATACCCAAGGGCACACAAGAGATACACACGATTGTTTTTTTGGAAATGTTATGAAATGTGTATGTAGGCGTACAGTACCCATTTAAAATTTTCCGGTTGCTTCCTATTTACTAAATAACAATACAATTTAACATGATGGGGTGCCCATCGTTCAAAAGGGAAACTACACCGTGTTTGAAAAGCTAGTCCTTACACTCGCGCAAGACCTCAGGATTGTTTTCGAAATGTGTGCATGACATGTTTGCAGTGTGCTACCTTTTTCCAAAAGCGATGCCTTCCTAAAAGTTCAATTATTAAATGGGGTGCACATTGTTTTTAAAAGGGTCCACAGTGTTTAAAAGGCTAGTACGCATACACACAGCGCAAGACTCATGATGGTTTTAACGACTTTACAAAATGTCCAGGAAGATGTTTGCAGCGCACTACTTTTTTCAAAAGCGATGCTTTCTATATTTTCAATTAACAAATGGGGTGCACATTGTTTGAAAGGGTACACAGTATTTTAAAAGTCTACTAGCTACACACAGGAGCAAAGACTCAGGATTATATAGGAATTGGTGCATATGATACATGTAGCGTGTTACCCATTTCAAATACGCTGCTTCCTATTTTATTAGCAAGTTTCAATTATTAAATGGGGTCCCACATTGTTTAAAAGGGTAGAACAGTGTTTAAAAGGCTATAGTACGCATACACCCAGATGCACAACTCGGGAATTTTTTTTTTTGTAATGTGCATCTGTCATTGATGTCTAATAGCGTGCTACCCATTTCAATGCCGGTGCTTCATATTTGATTATAAGTAAAAAGTGAATATCTTCAAAAAATACTTGACACACATTTATGTATTACAGCCTTCAACAATCGAATCAATGTGTCACTAACATTAGAAACGTACCTTTGATCTAACCAATGTACAAACATACATTTCAATTTGTGTTAAATGCGCCAAAATCGAAATAAAACAATATGGTGCGTGCGAAGTTTGGCAAAATACACCATATGAATTAAAATTTTTTCATATATTGCACTCATTTAATAATTTGACCCCACTTTTATTCCGCGGGAATTACTCTGTATCACTTGGTCATGAGCATATCTACATTTCTAATGTTTCATTGACACAAGAATTTATACTGAAGGGAATAGGTAGAAATTCGTGTCAAGTAATTTTTTGAAGATATTCACGTTTTGGCTGCCACATAGTGATTGACGTCATTTTCCAACTTTAAAAGTATCAGAAATACATTATTTGTGTCTAACAACATAATTTTTCAAGTACTTCATGTTTATTTTTTATTCGCAGGTATTTTCTGTTACAGGGCATATTTCAAATCATTAGATTTGGCTTCGATTTTGAATTGAAGTATGACCAATGTTACAGTGGCCATGCACTTGTTCATTGAATCCTATAGTATATTTATTAACCCCATAGTTTGATAATATATGGTCAATAGGATATTTATCATCTATTGACAACGCCATCTTGGATTCTCAAAACGCCCAAGGTGCCATGGAAGCACCCGCAGATTTTAATATTTCTACCACCCTTATCGTTCACGTTTCAGCAAAAAAATGTGTATATACTCAACTTTAAAGTCAGGCCATATTGACCATATCTCCCACTATCGGTTGTTTTTTAATTGTGAATGTGATATATGTAGCTGTAGCGGGATTACCTTTTTAAAAAGCGATGCTTCCTAAAAGTCAATTATCAACTTTGGTGCACAATTGTTTAAAAGGGTAGCACAGTGTTTAAAAGGCTAGTACGCATACACCCAGGCGCAAGACTCAGGATTGTTTACGACTTTAACAAAATGTCCTGAGATGTATGCAGGCGCACTACTTTTCAAAGCTATACTTCTATATTTTCAATTCTCCAATTGGGTGTCACATTAGTTTTGAAGGGTAGCAAAGTAGTTAAAAGGCTAGTAAGCATGCACACAGGAGCAAGACTCAGGATTATTTTGGAATTGTGCATTATGATACATTGTAGCGTTGGTCCCATTTCAAATACTCTCCTTCCTATTTGATTATAAGTTCAATTATTAAATGGGGTCCGCATTGTTTAAACGGTTAGCACAGTGTTTATAAGGGTAGTACGCATACACCCAGACGCACAACTCGGGATTTTTTTTTTGTTGTCATGTGCATCTGCATTTGATTTTATATACTGTGCTACCCTTTTCAAATGCGGTGCTTCCTATGTGATAAGCTCAATTTTCATATGGGGCCACGTTTAAAAGGTAGCACAGGGGTTTTGAAAGGCTAGTCCTTATACACGCAGGCGCAAGACTCAGGATTGTTTTCGAAATGTTGCTGCATGTTGCAGTGTGCTCCTTTTTCAAAACGATCTCCTAAAGTTGCAATTATCAAAGGGGGGGTGCACATTGTTTAAAAGAGTAGCAACAGTGTTTTAAAAAAAGGCTAGGTAACGCAGACACAACAGTCGCAAGACTCAGGATTGTTTACGACTTTACAAAATGCCATAGATGTTGCGCGCACTACTTTTTTCACAAGCGATGCTTTCTATATTTTCTTATCAAATGGGTGCACATTGTTTGAAAGGTAGCACAGTATTTAAAAGGCTAATATACATACACCCAGGAGCAAGACTCAGGATTGTTTTTGGAATTGTGCCTCCGAAGTATGTAGTGTGCTACTCGTTTCAAACGGCATTGCTTCTATTTAATACTATTTCAATTTCACATGGCGTGCACATTTTTTAAAAGGCTAGCAGAGTGTTAAAAGGCAAGTACGCATACACGCAGGTGAAAAACTCCGGATTGTTTTCGGAATGTTGCATCTGAAGTATGGTATCTGCTACCCATTTTCACAAAACTGAACGCGGTGCTTTCCTATATTTTCAATTATCAAATGGTGCACATTGTTTGAAAAGGTAGCCAAGTATTTAAAAGGCTATAAGCATACACAACAGTACAAAGACTAGGATTATTTTTTGGAATTGTGCATCCGAAGTATGTAGTGTTGCTACCCTTTTCAACTCGGCTTTCACATTTTAATCTAATAAGTTCAATATCATACGGGGTGCACATTCTAAAAAGGGTATCACGGTGTTTAAAGGGCTGTACGGCAGCACGCAGGCACAAAACTCCGGATTGTTTTTTCGACAATGTGGAATGTGCTATATGTAGCGTGCTACCCGTTTCACAACGGTATGCTTCCTATAAGTTCCTTATCCAATGGGGTGCACATTTGTTTTAAAGGGTAGCCACCGTATTTAAAAGGCTAGTAAGCAAACACACAGGACACGACTCGGATTGTTTTTGGAATTGTGGCATATGAATACGTAGCGTGGTACCCTTTGAAATACTCTACTTCCTATTTGATTAAAAGTTAGTTTTATCAAATGGGGTGCACATTGTTTAAAAGGGTGCACAGTATTTAAAAGGGTTGGACGCCATACACACAGGCACAAACTCAGGATTGTTTCGAACTGTACGATCCGAGTAGCGTTCTACCCATTTCAAACCGCGGTGCTTCTTATATTTTCAATTATCAATGGGTGTACATTGTTTGCAAGGGTTAGCACAGTATTTGGAGGGTAGTACGCATACACGCATGCGCAAGACTCAGGATCGAAATGTGCATCCCATTATGTTAGTGTGCTACGTTTTCAAAACGCGGTGCTTCCGATTTAAATAAGAAGTTCAATTATCAAAGGGTTGCACATTTATTTGAAAGGGTAGCACAATAATTAAGAGGGTAATACGCATACACGCAGGAGCAAGACGCAGATTGTTTTCGAAATGTGCATCCCAAGTATAGTGGGGGCTACCATTTCAAACGGCGGTGCTTCCTATTTAATAATAATAAGTTCAATTCAAATGGGTCACCTTATTTAAAAGGGTATCACAGTTTTTAAATGTTTAAAAGGCTAGACAACAACACCAGACGCAAACTTTCAGATTGTTTTCGAAATGTGAATGTGATATTTAACCGTGCCTACTCTTTTCAAAAAAACAACGATGCTTCCTAAAAGTCAATTATCAATGGGGTGCACAGTGTTTTGAAAGGGTGGCACAGTATTTAAAAGGCTAGTTAGCATACACACAAGGACAGACTCAGGAATTGTTGTTTTTGGAATTGTGCATATAATACATATAGTCGTGGTACCATTTCAAATACGCTACTTCCTATTTGATTATAAGTTCAGTTATCAAATGGGTTGCACATTGGTCAAGGTAGCACAGTATTAAAAGGGTTGGACGCATACACGCAGCGCAAGACTCAGATTGTTTTCGAAATGTGCATCCGAAGTAGGTAGTGTGCTACCCGTGTTCAACGGCTGTTCTTTCCTATCCTATTAATAATAATAAGTAATTATCAAATGGGGTGCACATTATAAAAGGGTAGGCACATATTGGTATTAAAAGGCAGCACGCATACCGCAGGCGCATAAACTCCCGGATTGTTTTTCGAAATGTGAATGTGATATATGTAGCGGTCTACCCTTTTCAAAAGCGATGCTTCCTATAAAGTTCATTTAAGTTCAATGGGGTGCACATTGTTTTGAAAAAGGGTAGCACAGTCTTTAACAGCTCGTAGCATCCCACAGGAGCAAACTCAGGATTGTTTTTGTGGAATTGTGCATATTATACAATGTAGCGTGGTACCCATTTCAAATACGCTACTTACTATTTCCTATTTGATTATAAGTCAGTTATCAAATGGTGCACTTGTTCAAAAGGGTAAGCAACATATTTAAAAGGGTAGTACGCATACACGCAGTGGTCCGCAAGACTCAGTATTGTTTCGAATGTGCATCCGAAGTTTGTAGTGTGCTACCCATTCAAACAACGGCGGTGCTTCATATTTAAGAATAATAATTCAATTATCAAATGGGGTGCCCATTATTTAAAAGGGTAGCACAGTGTTTAAATGTTTAAAAGGCTAGTACGCATACACACATGAGCAAGACTCAGGATTGTTTTGGAATTGTGCATATGATACATGTAGCGTGGTACCCATTTCAAATACGCTACTTTCTATTTGATTATAAGTTCAGTTATCAAATGGGGTGCACATTGTTCAAAAGGGTAGCACAGTATTTAAAAAAGGGTAGTACGCATACACGCAGGCGCAAGACTCAGGATTGTTTTCGAATGTGCATCCAAAGTATGAAGTGTGCTACCCTTTTCAAACGCGGTGCTTCATATTTAATAATAATAAGTTCATTATCAAATGGGGTGCACATTATTTAAAAGGTAGCACAGTGTTTTAAAAAAATGTTTAAAAGGCTAGTAAGCATGCACACAGGAGCAAGACTCAGGATTTTTTTTTGGAATTGTGCATATGATACATGTAGCGTGGTACCCATTTCAAATACGCTACTTTCTATTTGATTATAAGTTCAGTTTCAAATGGGGTGCACAGTATTTAAAAGGGTAGCACAGTATTTAAAAGGGTAGTACGCATACACCCAGACGCAAGACTCAGGATTATTTTTGGAATTGTGCATCCAAAGTATGAAGTGTGCTACCCATTTCAAACGCGGTGCTTCCTATTTAATATAATAAGTTCAATATCAAATGGGGTGCACATTATTAAAAGGGTAGCACAGTGTTTAAATGTTTAAAAGGCTAGTACGCATACACGCAGACGCAAAATTTCGGATTGTTTTCGAAATGTGAATGTGATATATGTAGCGTGCTACCCTTTTCACAAGCGATGCTTCCTATAAGTTCAATTATCAAATGGGGTGCACATTGTTTGAAAGGGTAGCACAGTATTTAAAAGGCTAGTAAGCATACACACAGGAGCAAGACTCATGATTGTTTTCGAAATATGCATCTGAAGATGTATCGTGCTACCCATTTCAAACGCGGTTGGCTTCCTATATTTTCAATTATACAAATGGGATGCACTTGTTGCAGTATTTAAAGGCAAATTAAGCATACACAACAGGAGCAAGACTCATGATTTTTAGAAATTGTGCCATTTGATATATATAGCGTGCTACCCATTTCGAATGCGGTGCTTCCTATTTGATTATAAGTTCAATTACAAAGGGGGCAGTATTTAAAAGGAAGTACGGCAGGCGATCTCAGGGTTGTTTTCACTAGTGTAGGACTCGTGGTGTATATAAATTATATATTATATTTATAAACTCGAGGTTGTTAGTGGGTATCATGCTTGTGAGTGCGCAAGCGACCAGGTTTCGATTCCGGCGAGTTGCCTTTTGAGGCTTCTATTCTCTGACTTTCATTACAATGACTACTTCTTCTAGTCCAACACATTTAATATACTTAAATTGCGGTTATAGTGCGAAGAGTCCCCTTTACCCATGCATATGTTTCAGAATTGTTATAGGTTTTCCGTGCAAAAGGTGCGAAAAAATCATTCAGAGAAAAATAACAATGTTTAATTTTTGTTAAGTTGTCCATTTCTAGGAAATTTGTTCGTGATTACAAAAATTTGTCATCGAAAACCCTGTATCATAACACCATTTTGCTACAAAATATGTGATTTGGGTCCGGTTTGTCCGAAAAATCGCCACTTTCCGGTGACAAGAATGTTCACCTACCACTTTAATACTTGCAGAGTCTAATATATACAGATATGTGTCTCTTTATATATGTGAATTATTCAGTTGTTTTAACGTACTAAATTATGAATTCAGATAGTGTTTTATAAATTTCATAATTTGCACACAAGAACCATTCAAATATGTCCGTGACAAACGACTTTAAAATTAGCACTGTGAACAAACAAGTTTGCTTTGAACATCACATCCTGGCAAGGAAGGGTCTACAGTGATGAGTTACCTGTCAGTTTATGCAAAATTACAGGAGCTCCAATTGATACCTAACTTGGGTCATTGCAGGTAGTAAATAATCAAAAAATATAAACTGTTCCCTATCTTGATTTTTCCAGTGCGAGAGAAAAACATTATTGTTGTTCAGTAAAATTGGAAAACTAATAAAAGAGCTATAGGCTTGAAATTTCGATTAGGCCCAAAGCAAGTTCTTTATAGTTATGGTAGTAACTTGTTTTCACCCTCAAAGACACATTCAAAGACATCATGTATATATATATAATATATATATAATTATATATAATAGATCATAGCTATAGAGATATATATATATATATATATATACAGAGAGAAAAACGCAGTTTTTTAAACAAGTGTAAACAGTGTTAAAAGTGTTAAACAAGTTGTTACCGGGTGAATGAACAAACACACATACATCTTCTATATTATACACCTATATTAAATATAATATTAATAGAATACAGATGTATTTGAAGTGTCTTTTGAACTGAATATTTACTTTGCACACTGGCATGAAAATACTGGAACTTGAACATCGCTACATATGCCAGTATATACTGTTGACCTTGCAAGACATTGGTAAACGGTGCACATTGGCTTCCTGTGGTGATAAGCAACTTGCGTCCTTGTAATGTTTCTGCGGTGCCAATCTACGCTGATGACCTCGTTTGATCAACAAATCTGATTGGATAGTCATGGCTATTTCAAACATGAAAAATGAATTTGATTTTTTTTGCGCGGCCGGGTAACGGCTAAAAGTAGTGCAGTTGCTACGGACGGTCTTGGTGTCGTTTCGCCTTGGTTATTGTGGGGCTATTGTACGTTCAATGGATGACAATGAGAGTATATACAGAAAAACACAGACGAGCACGATTTATTTTTCCGAGTAAAAGGAAAAGGATATCGGGTTCTGGTGTTCTGAATTAGTTAGGGTATTCTTTCTTATTTGTTGTAAATCAAGTAAAAAAAGGTATCTTTGACAAAAAAGTTGCGTAGTATTGAAAATTGTCGCACAATTTCCTTGCTATCACGTCCCCTTTCACCTTATTTTCTGGGTTCAGGAATGGCCAATTTTGATTTGCGAAAAAACACATTACAAAAACACTTTTCCTCACTTGCGGCCGTTAAAACCTTAATTTTATTTAAAATGGAAATAAACCTAACCTTTTATCTATTTCTAATTACACATTCGTTTCTGATTTAGATTGAGTATGAAGAATATGATTAATATTTTTAAATATTACTTCTAATGACGGGATGCCGGCCCATGCCCTCTTTTTCTTAATAACGGCATACACACTGCTTGCAATAAAGGTGACTCAAGTATTCGAAATATAATGTCTTGTGTTTATTACCTAATATCTTGAATTAAAGATAGTCCCTAAAATGATACATTCCAAAGTTTGAGATGAATCAGATTTTTCGTTTTATGCAGGAAAGATTATTATGTATATCATTATACAGTATCATAGGTAAAGTGTATAACGAAAATTCCGATTCGGGAATTTACAATATGGTTGCGATTTTTTATCGATTTGGGCTTTGTTATGTCACAAAAGGATAGTATATGGAAAAACTTATGTATGTACAAAACACTGATTGTCTGAAAATTGAGGGCGCATCCTCGGGATTCGCCTGTAACTAACATTCTCTCTTTTTTCAATACAAGCAGTAGAATATTATCTCGTTTAACCTTTTTGTTCTGACGATTTTTTATAAAACCCATTGAAATGACATAGGCTATATCTCTAAACATGTTAAAATATCTGCAACGCTATCTTTAAGGTAAATGTATTATTTATTGGTCAAGTTAATTGTCTATAAGACGCTTGCGCAATAATTCTAACCAGATTTTTTCAGCGTAGGGGTACATTAAAAATCTCGTGAGCTTCGGCATGTCGCGCGCGGTGCAGTTTTAAAAAATTCTCTAACTGTAAGTGACCTGCGCAGTACCCGCTGTAACATAGCACTGTGCGCCGACGAGGGATTGTAATAAATCCTGAGATAAGTCGGCTAAAATGCTCTCTGCAGGCGCGCTGCAAGATAACCTCCACAATCAAATAAAAATCAATATACAATGATGGCACCACGCCACTGAACAATAACGCTAAACAAGGCTCCTCGCCGTAATGATCGTGCGATTGACCAAAGTAGGCTCGAGTCACATTTGGGAAGTTACCCTGCAAAAAGGGGTCGTCGCCCTTTTAACTACATTGATGTGGTTGCTCGAGATGTCCAGCAGGATCCATCTGACATCCCCAACCTAATGACAAACAGGGACATTTTGCGCTACAGGGGAACAGCATTCCGGCTGCGGCGTTAAGATAGATAGATGATCTAGTACATACTTCAAAATCCGGTAAACAAACCCAAACTTTCCATTTTACAATAAAAACAAACAAATTTTACAAAAAAACCACTGTTTGTACCTAAAAAAACTTTAAGAAAAGAAACCGCCAATTTTCTGGGTAAAACCAACCAGCATGACAGTAATTTGCACGTACCATTTTCCCCGGCCGAGATTGTCCGACTTTTACGGAGATCCGCGAACAAAAAACAGCCCCAAAATGGCCCGAGTAAAAGTAATATTACGGTCGCTACGCACCGATAAGAACTGAACTTCATTCATCCACTGGTATTTGAAAGTGAACACCATCAAATTAAAAACCAAGGCATTGTCGTGAAGACAAATAAAATATGGTCAGTACCGCTAACTAAACTGTGAATTGAGTGATAAATGAAGTAAAATAACACATAAATGTAATCTGCTCCATAAGCCATTGGAATTTAGTGACAACCTTGAAGGTAAAACTTTAAGCTAGTGGGAGGAGGCCTTTAATGTGCGGGTATGTAGTGACTCAGACATGAGAAGAATAGAAAGTCTCAAATTCAAATGGCAAGAACCATTCTAGTGCAAATGAAACACTGCCAAAGAAGGCCGTTATGGTGAATTGGGTTGGGAC
>JAMKCH010036055.1:0-32388 GCA_023653785.1 Ophioderma brevispina
CACCCACTAAATCAATGTACGCGAGTACATTGCCCGGTAGAAAAAGGGACCCTTTTTACGCGTTTTCTTGTTCACGCATCATATGAATCCTTTGAATACAAGTGGCCCCGGGCTACTTTGTCTACTGTCATTTTGGAAGCCAAAGGTTCTTCAGTTTTCGGAATCAAAAAGGTCACCATCGTTAATTTACGTTTTATAATTAATACACAAAAAAAATATTTTTCGAACCTCCTGAGCCTGATTAACCTATTATCATGATTACGCTACCTATATTCATATTTACAAAAAGCTTTGACCGGAGGATCGTATAGTAGTGTTACGAAATTAACTTACCAGTAGAAACGACAAAGACGTAGTTTTTTTAAAAGGTCAATTTGGAAGGGTGCGAACTTTGGTGAGCGGCATGAGCACTCGTGGGTACGAGGACCTATATTTTTCGCGCGGTTTTCATTTGCAATTTTAATTAATTAATAACACAGGAGAGGACGATTATTCCCATAAACTGCAGAATAAGTCTTAAATATGTATATTTTGTTTATAACCATTCAGTTTTTCAATCGGCTTTCTCCATCGTCGATATAATAAGCGAGAACAAAGAAAAAGCCTAGCCGTTTTGACATGATTCGGTAAATTGTTGTAAAATAAAGACAATTAAAAAATCTTGACAAAGGGTGAATTCCTACTTCATTGCCAAGCACAAGTGGTTATATACCACTAACTCACTTATACACAGTAGTCTATGGAAAAATGGCAACTTTGAGCATGTTTCTTTTACATTTAAAACTCTCACAGAGGAAATACAACAATATCACGCCAAAGTACAGGCTAAAATCGCCAAATAACTACATTTTCAACATTATGGTGACCAGAATTTTTTTAATTACGAATCACCAAACTCCCAGCATATCAGACCGCCCTGTACAAGATGATCTTTAGTCGCTGCGGCCAATTAGTGGCAAATCGATGTGAAATTGATGAGCGCGGAGTAAATTGCCTCAAATTTACTGTCCAAATGCCACTTAGTTTGAGAATACAGGACCAGTGGTGCGTCGAAATTTTGGTAACGCCTCAAAAAGTAGAAGTTTTTTGGTACCGTGTACTCAGTGCTTCTCTATGGAGTAATCATTATACAGATTTTTTGCGTCAATAACTTGTATTTTTGCAATTAATCTGTTTGGAAGTAGTATTTATTTATTTTTTAAGCATATTGTGGATGATATTGGGAAAACAACGACAATTAAAATGATGAACTGATGACATTTTATTAGTCGGTTAAAAGAAGACACAGATGCAACGAGAGTAGAAGGGCGCACACCACCAAAGTAATACTCCCATGAAATTACACGTTTAAAAGGGCTATTATAAAGTTCATTCCCTTGTGCGTTGTCATGGTATGTCTGGCGGGAATGCGGGTGTGTAGTTGACGACGCGAAAAGGAATTGTTATACATTGTCAAATACGTACAAAACAAATGGCCGGTGTCATAAACTACAGTGTCCATGGATGAGGGTCCTACCACCCATCTGTTCTTGTGTCTCCATTGAGTGCTGTATTCATCATTTGTTTCAGCACGATATCCAAAGGCCTCGTCTACAAGGTCCACGGTTTAGTGCCGGGCATGTGCATGGTTAGCTAGGAACTCTCCATTGGGGGGCGGCTAGTTTCTTACACCGGCAAACACAGTTGCAGTTTCAGAAGCCACAATTAGCTACAAGTCCCGTGGCAAAAATACGCCAGCATTCCCACTAGACAGACCATGATACTGTGCAAAAGAAACGGGGCCAAGAAAACACATAAGTATGCATTAAAAGGTACGCGCGCGTAGTAGTCACCCAAAAAAGTCAAAACAAAGTAAATGGGAAAAGGAATTGTGGCGGACAGTTAATTTATGTTTTTCTAGCTCCTTCGTACACGTACGATCGAAGCTAAAAAGCAGAAATATATCGAGGAGCTCCCGAACCAATAATACTAGTTGCACGTCGTATTTACAGGAAAAACTACCAACATTTGAGGGTTACCAAATACTACTACTTTTTGATATCGAATTTTAGTAATACCAATGTGTATACAAAATACGACACATGTAGATATCGAAACATAGTAACATCCAAAAAACTACTAGTTTTCGATATCGAAAATTATTAGTATACCTATCTCGACCCGCAGCACCGGTGTGAATGCTCAATAGAAGTCGAATCGACGAAAGGCGGCGTACCGCGCAAAACAACCGCAAAATTGGACTTTAATTTTGCCCAAATTTAGGCTGCATTTGGTCAAACTTGCCCGAAAAGTAGGGGGTGTTAAATGCATATTTTGGGGCCAACGTTCCCCCCCCCCCCCCCCCGGTTCGGTTCGCACTGCTGCGCATAGGAGTGGGGAAAATCGATGTGTGAATAATAAGCACAGAGTTAAATTGCCTCACAACCTTTCTGTCCAATGCCAACATGGTTGAGAAAACATACCAGGTCTACCATGTCAATCTTGAAATTCCACCATTCTTAATATAAACTAGTCTTTTCAAAAATTTTAAAGCAGTTTTTTTCAGCTGCCATGCAAGAAAGTCGTCCACCCAAGATTTTTTACCTACGGCAGCCAGGTAAGGGGTTTGTAAACTAGTCTTGATAGATCTTTGTGTTTAAGTATCCATATCTTGAAGCAAAGGCGCTTACAAGTTCTGGAGGTGTACCACCGGTCATTCAGTGATGTTGTTTTGTTTGTTTGTTGTTAAAAAAAGAAAAATATTTTTTGCTTTTTTTTGTTTCAAAACGATAGGATTAGTAAGCGCTCCACCAAAATTGTGATTATTTTTACAAAAAAAAATGTTCAAAAATGGTAATTTTGGAGCAAAAAACAAATGGCGGAACTTAAGTCTTGAGTAGGGTTTATAAGAATGCCTGTTTGGAATCAGCGCCACTTTACGTAAGATAAGCTTTGCCGCAAAAAAAATTGATTAAAGCCACTTATTCTGTACTTGCTGGACGTGTCGTTTGTATTTCCGGTTATATATTGCTCGACTCAAAATTGTATATGACTCTGAATTGTGGGTTACTCTTGGTTCAGCGGTTTTTCCGGCTTTTCTGCTTAGCCTGACTTCCTCCTCTGCCAGTTGATAAGACGAATAAAAAAATGACGAATAAAATTTATTCGTCATTTCGGCACTGGTGGCTGCCGTCTGTTGGCAGGCAGACCGGAAATTTGGAGCATTCAAATAGGGAGATATCAATCTAGGGAGGGGAAGATTAGAGTATTGTTTGGCAACAGTTGATCCTTGTTGTATTAATCTTGGGCGGGAATTGGGAATGTTTGTAATTTAAAGTGGGGGTAGTCATTAAAGAGACGGTCACATATGGTGAGTTACTATATGGCAGAGTAGATATGGCAAAGTGGGATTGTGGCGACTATTGTTGATTGTTATTGGGGATGGTTTTTGAAAAACCTACAAACATTTGTACACCTCTTTGTAGAGTTTTAAATGTGGTGAGTTAATTGAAAGAGTTGTGTTTGGTAAACATACTGGTTTGGTGTGTTTATACGAATAAATAAAAAAGAGGTTTGTACTTGTCAAGTATAGGGAGGGTAGTTTTGAGGGGTAAAAATATGGTATGGTGAGTTGTCACCCTTCACAGTACAGAAATTATTTTGATGTAACTCTTTTCATATATTGAAAAGTTATGTTGGGAAGAAGCCATATTTAAACTCGGGATAACCTACCCTAATTCAAAATGTAAACATGTCATAACACACCACATCACAATTTTTAACGTAACTCTTCTAATACTCTGAAGGTAAAAACTCACCATATTTTAACTCTCAAAAATGACTCCCCTTTTCATAATACAACGGTTCCACTGATCACTACAACACGCTACATCACAGCGTTTGCTAAATATAATTCTTCAAATGCGTTGCTTTTGAAGTGACAACTCAACCGCATTTTAACTCTCCAAAAGATCTCCCTATTATTTTTTGTTGGGTGTTTTTAAGTACAAACATTCACAACTGCTTTCCGTCGATTGATTTTTATTTCCGTCGGTTAATATTTTTATATTATGTTCTCATTACATACAGCATATTTACGAATATTTACATGGGCAAATAATTTTGTCAGGGAACATAGTTCATATAGTCGAAAAAAGATGTCCTATTCATTTGTAGTAGTAAGTCGTACTAGCTGTAGCTATAATGTCTAATGGCGGCGGCCATTGCCAAAAACGAATTGTTTTATTCGTATTAATAAATTCGATCCAACTGATTGTCTGCGTTGTTTGCATTATGTATATTAATGTATGTAGACTGTTTGACGGGGAATTATCAGCTTACCAAATTATCAGATTTCCAAATACTTTTTTCACACAGATATTTTATTACTTATAAAATTTCACCTTTTAAATTGTATGACCAATTAAGAGATATATTCATGAATTTGCCATTTTAGCGCATGCCTTTCGTCATATAGACTCCTTTCTTTAAAAAAATATATATATATAATATATTTATCTTATATATATATCTATAGATCTATATATATATATAAATATATAGATATATTAGTATGGTTTTTTCTTTCTTTGACATCTTAAATGCGACATTTCCTTTGTTGTTCTGGATTTCAAAGGTCATATTCGTACAATGCGCAAAATATCAATGTCAGTTTACAACCCTATGAATAATGCTGTCCAGGAACAGAAAATCCAGGAAACCTTCAACCATCGAAATAAAGCAAACAAAAACACATATTGAATCTTAAATACCTCCATGTTACGTTACACTTTACCTTCTCATATTGGTAGAGTCTTAACAAGGAAACACCATGCAAGTTACGGAATCTATACTGTCTTCCGAAACGAGGTGTGGTTCGGGTTAAGGTGTTCCATTTATAAAATACTTTAAGTAACCAATGAGCTTACGTTATATTGTAAATACCAACCTGACATTTTATAGATAGCACTTAGATACACCTTCTTTTGTATAGTCACAATTTCTGAATGACTTAAAAGGACAAACTCATGCATATCAGTGTAAGATTTTACGGGTATCATGCTATTTGGTCATCGTTTTTCTGCTTCGGACTTATTAGGGATTAATAACACCAGGACACTGAGAGATAACACACAATTTACAATGTATTCCCGCGCATATTGACATTGTTTTTTAGTTGCTATTTGTTGTCAAACTGTTTGGGGCTTGAATCCTGGACTGACAGGCATACGAAGAAGCGTCGTTCACCGTTCCATTCGATTGCGACTTGTGTGAGCCAACATTTAAATCGCTTCGTTATCCACCATGAACGGGCGACCATATACCTAGGATCTTCGAATCGGCTAAGTCATTTGGATTCTAAGTTTACGATAAAAAACCAGTAAGCGTAAGAGTTAATTGCGGCCAGACATATATGAGAGGAATGTATCACTCGCATCAACTCCTGACTATTTACATGGAGTGATATTTCTAATTACGTGCGTGTAGCCTCAAGACGAAGATGTCAGGTTAGAAATACAAGTGATATTTCTAAGTCAATGATGGAGTCTGAGACAGTGGTTCCATCGGGAGATCATGGCACAGCTTATGTTATAGGACCCGGTCGTACTTCAGGTGAAGACGTCTCTATTATCCTCATCCATAGAGCCGGCTCGACACGGTGTACCACAGTATGCAAAAGACTACTCGGTGAAAATGTGCTTCTCGGTATATCCAGTGGAGGATCATTCCATGGGCTATGGTTACTACACAACTTCATTGTAAATTCCGTTGACGGATATCTTTGGGACGGATTTACTTATTTTTTAACAACCAGTTTATTATTATGATGTCGAAGATTTCACCCGATATCGGACTATCCTGACCTAAGGTTAAACGTGTGTGTCACGATCGCACTGACTTTGATCTTACACTGACATTGTGATACAATGTCGAGGCAAGGACGGGACTCCTTACACCGTCTACGGGACGTCACGTTTTGTGAAGCAGCATCAGACCTTGCTCAGCGCTCGAGTTTGATTCGGTCACCAAGTCTTTATGTCAGTGTTTGCTAAAACGTTGAATGAGAGTGCCCATCTAGTAACACTCCGCCATTTGCCGTTTCAATCTACGAGATAGGGAAACGTTGAAAGCAATTGAGTTGTGTTTAGAAAGTAGAGACCACGCAAATGGTATTCAATAGTTAGGTGACGAAGATGTGAAGTGGGTGAAGTATCATCCAATGTTTATTTTCTACTTATGATATTTTTATAAGACATATAGATGGTATTGCTCACGATTATCTTACGATAACCATTATAGGTCCATATTTTTTTTTTTTTGATTGATTTACCCATTTGCGTAATGAGGCACCCAAGGGCCGCTACGCCCATCCCCCGTCCGTAGTACCGACACCAAGTGAGCCGATATGCCAGATGCGAAATTGCTTCCGTAGTTAACGTGCTTTATTGCAGTATCATCTTTATAGCCGCAGTTCACTTAATGGCATGATTGTTGATCGTTTCTATTGTTACATGTATCCTATTGTATAACGCATTGTCTGCCTTTTTCCGTACGGGTTATATTGAATTCAAATCCCAACATCGCCAACAATACCTCGCTAGTCTAGTGGTTAAGAATGCTTCTTCATCTCTGCTCAATTTCACAAGTTACAAAGTAACTACGGAATAATATCGCATGCCGGACATAGTCTCACACAACAATTCCGACACTTTTTCTATCCCGGTAGATTCCTTACTATATTTAAGAAATACAAGGTGATGCAGTATCCGTTATGGGCGAAGAATGTGTCCGCGGTCGGAAAAAATAATAATAATAAATCTCTATTACCGAAAACGCTTGATTAATGAGAAAATGCATTCGCGCACACATTATTCTGCAATATGGTCGCTAAAACTGACCAATCAGAATGCCGCATTTTCAATAATGTGCACCAGATGTAATATAGACATTCCATTAACTCGGCTGCCCATTTGAAAATGCAGCAACCTGATTGGTCGTTTACGGCCAAATCAATACTCAAAACCGTCCGGGCTTTTTCCGGGTTCCAGGCGGTTTATTTAATCCGCTCACTCTTCTGAATGCCTTTAATCGATTAAGTCAATTAAGCATAACCAAGGACTTGAACCGCGCTGATCCGGGCAGAACCGGAAAAACGCCCGCAGTTGAGTATGAATTCGCCCCTATACTGCCCAAGTTCAGAAAGGTTGCGAAGCATTTTTTCATTCAATCACTTGCACACTGTTTTAGGTAATAGAATAGGAAATATGGTTTGCTGTATCATTTCTGGCGAATAATGTGTCCGAGTCGGAAAAAGTAAACTGGCGAGGCGCATTTTTATTTTATTTTTTTCAGCCGAAAGTTATTTCCTAAAATTATTTCTTAAATAAGAGGTTACATGCCAGACGCAATGCTTTGTAGTTGAACATGGGAATCTTTCGTCAATCGATCCACAACAAAACATTCCCCGCTTTCCACGTTCAAGTACCTGCCTCTCGCATAGCCTCTGACCCTCCCTAGGAACCGCCTTTACTTCAATTAGTACGGCTGCAAACTCACTTGTTATTTTATGACATTTAAACTTACATGTTAAGCTTTTACTTTCGCAAATTCTTTCCTCCCTGGTTTGGTTGCGCCGCTCCCGGCTTCTTCTTTCCCTTCTTCCGGGCTTCGCTGCCGCCCCGGCCCCTGCACGGCGATCAGGCCTGCCAGGCCTTACCCTATGCTCATCCTAATGGCAACATAAATTCTCCTCTTATGTCTCAAGCAGTTATGAGTGGCCAATACGTTGCCTCATCATCTACACCACCACAACAGAACGGATCACACCATCGCGTTCATTGGAACTGCTACGGGAGATTTATTGAAGGTACGACCCTTAAGAACTTAAAGGACTTCGGTCGTATAGCACAATGTCTTAGACCAGTTAATACATTATCAAACACAGACTTTTTCTAGATTGAGAAGAATTCTGAGGTTTTTTAAAACTGCAAGACCCTTTGGGAAAACTTATAGCCTGGAGCTTGCAGAATTTGTAACCCATCTCAGTTCGAAGTTTGAGTTTTTAAATAAGTAGACAGATGACAGAAACGTGTAAGTGCTGCAAATGATGCCATAAGAGGGGATCTAGACAAAGATTACACATGGTCAAATTTTAATTGATCCAATCATGTGAAAAATTAACCCCGTCTTTGTCTAACCATTATGATTCCAAAAAGGTATAAGTTTTGTACTATCTACAACTTCAAAAGTCTCGGAGTTAAGGTTAAAAACCCACAAAAATCAATAAAAAGGGTCAAATAAGGTTTTGGATAAAAAAGGTGCCAATTATTGGTGAAGCTCATATAATTGAAATAGGGAAGAAAACTTTTTGAATGTCGTAATGCTTAGGTCCGAGGCAGGGGCTCAAAGGTTGTCGCCATATGCATTCAATGGGGCTTTAACTTGTTTCCCCCTACTTGTGTTAAGCAAGCATTTGAGACACTCAAAACTATTCCTTAATTTTAATCCTATGAGCTCCATCAACATTTGCATGATTTTTTATCCGAATTGGAGCACTTTAATTTGACTCCTGTACAACTGAAAATTACCATTTTATGGATTTATTTTGTTAGCCACACTCAAAACCTTAAGATTACCTAATAGTACAAGCATTACCTGTGTGTGGTAATCCTTTTGGTTAGCCCAATCATCTGGTCTAAGTTTTCAACATGACTGGATCATTTAAACAAAAATGACCCCTGTGTACTCTTTGTCTGATCCCACTCCTTAAGGCCACCATTTGCGGCACATTCAGCATCGCGTTTCAGGGGTGTCCTTGTCATGCTGTGCATATTTAATTACCAAACCTTTTGTACTCGATATGTGACAGTGTTACAAATGTCTGCTAGCTCCCAGGCTATTATACTTAGTTTTTAGTTTGTACAAGTACATCAAAGTCCCTAGTTCGCTTTACACCTGGTATGCTTTCGGCACAGATTTGACACAGTTTTAAAGAACTCTACATGGTTGGGCGTTGATATGCATTTGTCACTCCTTTCAATCAGAATTCTCTACGTGTTTTGTTTACTTTTAAAGTTATTTTACAAATGCCACCTATTTTCTCTGTATTATACAGAAAATAAAGTTCACTTAATTTTAAATTCTAACAATTGTTTTAGACATGTATGATTACCACTTAATTGCAGATTCATATCCAAAATGAAAAGCTTGAATCAGAGTCGACGAGACATTGTCCTTGGGTAGTCCATGTTAAAGGATCCAGCAGTGGATGAACGAAACCAGCACCTAATTGTCCTGACAGAACAAAAGGTAAACTATTCTAGGGAGTTATAACGTTAAAATATAGCAAAGAATTTTAAACACGAGTGTCACCGTTTCGACTTTTGACTTTTTGGAGACATTTGGCATATACGGTTTTTTTTTTGTACTACTCTATAAATTCACCAAATTTCAAACCTCAAAATGGCTTAATTAGTAAAATTTTAATTAACTACTTTTGACGTATTTGTAAAACGTTAAATTGTCTGCATCGCATAACGACGTATTTGTCGAAAATCTATTCTGCGCAGGCCCATAGCGTCGTATCTGCATTTGTAAGTATTTGCCGTTTCACATGCGATGTATTTTTTAAATCACAGTAGAGTTGCTATTTTGTCGTTTTCACATAGTGACGTATATTTGCGCAAACGCGTCACATAATGACGTATTTTCGAGACGTATTTTGTTATTTACACGTTGAAATTGCTATTTTGTCGTTTTCACATTGTGACGTTTTTTATTTAACATCATTTTTTCGCACATCTAAATAAATTAGAAGTTGATTAGTTAAATATAATTTGAAATTTAACTTATTTTGGCGATTTTCCACTGGGTTTTAATTGAGATATGTTTTAATTAACAATATGGGAGAAATCAAAATCGAAAAATCTTCAAAGCCGCTTTTCTCGAAATGCGTATTTTGCAAATACGTCATCAGTGTGTGACGCGGCCGACGATATATAACTCTAGATACGCCATTGACAAGTGAACATGAACTATACTCGAGCTTCATCAAATATCATATCATGGGAGTTAGCAGACATTTGTAACACATCTCGAATACAAAAGGTTTGAGCGATTAAATGTGTAGACAGCCTGACAGGGACCCCCTGAAACGTGATTCTTAAGTGCCGTAAATGGTGCCTTACGGAGAGGGGTCTAGACAAACATTACACAGGGGTCACATTTTTAAATCGATCCAGTCATGTTGAAACCTATACAAGGTTATTTGTCTAAGCATAAGGAATTCAAAAAGTATAGTTTGTACTATCTGTAACCTAAATTATGCTTGCTTAAGAATGTAGGGGGAAACAAGGTCAAGCCCCATTGAATGCAATCGACGCCGACCTTTGGGGCGTCCTACATTGGTAACTAAGCATTTAAGACAGTCAAGAGTATTCCTTATTTTAAATCTGTGAGCTCCACCAATAATTTGCACAATTTTCGTCCAAATCAGAGCAACTTGAAAAATTGACCCCTGTACAATCAAAATTGACCCTTTTTTATTGATATTTGCTGTTTTTAACCCGTAACGCCGAGACTTTAAGTTGTAGATAGTACAAACTATACCTTTTTGGAATCCAAACTATACCTTTTTGGAATCTGGAGGAAAGCACATGTTATGGCACTCCTATAGCCTGGGAAAGACAAATAACATTGTATGCTTTTCAACATGATTGGGTCAATTTAAAAATTTGACCACTGTGCGTTTTCAGGGTTCCCTGTCAGGCTGTCTATACATTTAATCACTCAAACCTTTTGTACTCGAGATGTGTTATGTTACAAATCTCTGCTAGCTCCCCGGCTATCACTTTTATCACTTTTACCTATTATCAATTTTCGGCTCTCAGCAGTCACCTTTTCACATATCTGACCTATATAGACCGTATTCAATATGACGTCAGCCACCTGACATGTTGGTGGACAAGATGCATACATTCCAGGACTACAATGCATTAAGCTGTCAATCGATCCATGTGTAGCGATTGCACAGGGATCATTGACAGGTGAATGTATTGTAGTACTGGAATGCGTCTATCTTGTCCACCAACATGGCTGGCTATTGAATACGGTCTATACCTCCGAAAAGGTCGTCTATCATTAAAGAGGCAAAATTATATTAACAAACCTGATAGCACGAAATGCGAATATGTAACCCCGTCAAATTCGGAAACTTGTGCAAGACTCTCGACCGCCAGGTAATTCTAATGAGGGTGACACTGATATGAAATCTGTGGTAAGGGATCAGTTAAAGAAACCAAAAGTCGGTCCTCCAACCACTGATATAGTCATGCTTGAGAGCATCCTCACAAGCCATGATGTGTTCAACACACTCCACATGCTGTGTACCAAGAATTCAACAGGAGATCTACGAATCAGTTCCCATGAACATAAACACCACTGAGGTTTAAAAACTCTTAAAAGTTCTACACAGACTGAGAGATGAGAAGACAAAATTACAACATCAATTTGATGACCTTGAACAATACAGTTAATACGCTCTACTCACTGTTCTGGAAAATAGCTAGGAGGTTTTATGTGAATCGCCGATCGCACTAACAATGTTGTTTACGCCAAGAAATAGCAGATTTTTGCCGAACTTTGACAGACTCGAGAACGATAAGTTATCCAAATGTCATTTAAAACATTTTATAACAAACAATCCACGTTTCTTGGTGTGTTAGTTATTATTGATGTGTTAGTTTTATATTATATCTGCCTGTTGAAAATTTTGACAAATCAAATGGACACTACATGGAACGAGCTTGACCCACATTACGTAATGACTTTGCTCTACGAGGCCTGCCGCAACATTTAGACTAGCATTTTTCCTACATAATGAAGTCTTGGTGTATTTTTTAATGTTTTAATCGCCTAGTATTACTCCGAGATAAAAAAAAAACAATCGTCAACAAAAGTATCCCCAGATTCCATGTTTTACAGATTGTTTGCATTTCCACGGAGATAGCAATTATATACTGTAATTATTTTGTATCATTCCACATTGAAATTAGGTATTCAAATTGATGGTTGAAAATTGTGGCTATTACACCAGCTGTGATGAATGTATTGGAAGTACTATAGATGACGGGGACCCGTACTGTGGTTGGTGTACGCTGACAAGAAAGTGAGTTGTAAGAATAGAAATAAAGAACGAAAATCCAGACAGGCAGTCGAGCTTTTCACATCTCCCCCATCGTACTTCGTTTTAAGGGGGCGTCGCGATACATACTAGCGTAGCTTAGCGTGTCATTTTAGTCATCATACATGAAGTAAAATAGACCTTCGGTGAATGTGGAGAATGTTGCCGACATCCTGGAAGTATCCAACCCTTAAAGGGCCATTTCGTGATCCACAACCTCGTCTCCCGACTTACCTAAAAAGTTGAGATTTTTATAGTATCTGAACCATTAGCCTTAGTAATCCATGTGTACCTAATTGTACGTGCAAATTTGGTCACATCTGTATGAAATTCGCAATTTTGCGGAGCAGTCCTGAATATTATATATATATATATATATATATATATATATATATATATATATATATATATCTATATATATATTTCTCTATCTTTAGATTTAGCATTAGGGGAATTCCACTTTACTCCTGCACAATAAAAGTTGGTACTTTCCCTGCTAGGAATCTTTGCTCTAGTTACATACAGAAATAAAATAGTATTTTAATCACGAAATGAGGATACTAGACACCTGTCTACGTGTACAAATTTTTTTTTCAAGAAAAATACACGCATTCGGGATATTTGCGCATTGGGGTTTTACTAAAACGTGCACGCAGTGATTAATATTATTTAGGAAAGCGAAGTTCAATGACAATTTATAGGAAAACTACAGATTTCATAATCAAGCATTTTATACGTTATAAGACCTTACGGCGAAATTTCGTTTCCCCCTAACGTTTTCGTTTGTATTGCGGTTTATTCCGTTTTGGATAACAAAGGATATGAATATTAATTTATGCAATTAAGGGTAATCCACTAGAACAACCAAATATATAATTATCATTATTTTAGATAATAATAATAAGAGCTCAATATAACCTAATGAATAATTAAAATTCCCCCTAAGTATACTTTTGTAGTAATTATTTTGAACAAATTGTCAGAAGTTGATCTTTAGTAAACTGCAGGTTTTTATGTAAGGAGCTGATTGTCATTTTTATATTTCCAGATGCACGCGATGGGATGACTGCACCAAACCTGACAAATCCACTCGTTGGTTATCTTATAACGAAGCTCAGTGTCCAGGAATCAATCTTGTGTCACCGTTTGATAGACAACCAATTACTCAAATGCAATATGTATGTTTCGTTCATTTAAAATGAGAACCTGTTCAAAGAACAACTTATACAATATACGCTATAAAAATATTCATTGAACACTTATCGAGTGGTTTCCTGGAAAAGATTATACTAACCATAAAATGAGGGCACTGTGTCCAGTGGATACTGACTGCCCGACCATGATCCCAAGGTTTGTGGGGTGAGCCCCGCTGTGTCCAATGTGTTTGTGCACTTGGGCAAGGCACTTTACTCACTTTCTTCGTCGACCCAACGATATTCGGTAGCTGTTATGGGGGATATTACAACTAAGTGCTGATAGCAGTGGCGCTTGGCCGGCTGGCCGCGCTAGTGAAGCGAAGGGATTGTGACGATTTCCTGAAGGCACGTAATATAAAGGCAACAGCGCTTGTATCCTTTGGGAAAAGGCGCTATAATAATGTCGGTATTATTATTATTAAATAACACTTTTGTCTGGCCATGCGCTAAGGATGATTAATGGCCTAAATTCGCGCTCTTGTATATGGGATATGTATATGTGTTATGCTATACCATTCTCATACACCTTCACCTTACTCTTTTCAAATGGTATGACTCAAAATCCCGGTTTAAAGAAACTGAGTGTCCCCCATAAGAGAGTGTCCCTAGCTCCATAGGCAACAGTACGGAATAAACCGGTGGACCTTGTAGACGACGACCATTTGAGTACAGTGGTCTAGAAAAAAAAACAAATGATGCGTACAGCACTCAAGGATAACACCATAGACTGATGGTTGTAGGACACTCATTCACACGACACTGTAGAATTTATGACACCGGTCGTATCGCATAACTCTTAAACATTAGCGAACTGAGTTTTTTTTTTAAAACTCAGTTCTATTTTTTATGTTAAAATAGCGCATGGTCATACTATATCTATCTATGCACATGTTCCATAGGATGTTGGCTCCTCGAACAAATTTAGATCATCTATTCCTATCTTGCGCTTCCAAATTTGCCTTGTGGAAGGTGGTGCCCACAATTATTGTCATCTTCCCATCTCTTCTTTGGTCTTCCTGTCTGTTTGTCCCTGCGACAGTTTCCATAAAAATGCGTTTGGGTAGGCGGGATTGTTTGTTCATTCTGCACAAGTGACCAAACCATGTCAGCTGCGAGGCAGTGATCCGATCTAGATCCTTTTGGTTTAAATGGCCGTATGATATTCATTTTTTATGGTTAACATAATTCCGTTTTCCGATGAAAGCACTCCATATAGTAGTCAATAAAATTACTTTCTGAGTATTTATGTATACAAATTCGTTTACGGTTCCTTTCTTAACAATTCGTTTCTCTTTAAATTAAAAGTACAACAATACACATTTAATTAAAAATAGGTCATCTTCTGAGGCGTGTATTTTAGTTCCATAGGGGTGAATCAGTATGGGAACCCATTTGTTGGAATTTGATGATTTAAATTTTAAATTTCTTTCTTCCTCGAAAGTTGGTTTTTGTTCATTTTTGCACTTTTTAGGTTGATATTTTTTATTTTCATTAGCAATATTAGTAATAGCTGTTATAATTTCCTTACAATTTTCTTTTGTATGTTTCAGTTTTAAAATTTTAAAACAAAAATCATTTTGCACATTGTCTTACTATTACTTAAACCAATTTTCGGAATAGCATTTGGGAAATAACGTTTATTTCTGATTTCTCTATTTGTATAATAGATCAATATCACAGTTGAACAGCTTTCCATATTTAGAATGGAGAGGGAATACGAGTGTGTTCTTTCAATTAGATGACATTGTCTTGGCATCAACAGCTGTTAAAACTGAAAATGACGGCTTCAATGTAAAACACCGAATACTACAGCTTTACCTAGCATTGCTGACGAACAGGTGGATGTATTTATTAGTTAATATTTCTCTATCTTTAGATAATATTTAATCACAGAATGAATCAATAGTTTTGTAGCTTAAAGATGCACAAGAAATTTCAAAACACGTGTTTCCTCTAAAAATTGTGAAAATTCTGATTTTGCACTAATGTAAGCTTTCTTTAAAAAAAATCAAAATGTCCCCTGTGAAAGAATAAAGCGAGAATTATTTGTTTGGTACAAAATTGAGAAAATTTTTAATTTACTATAGGAGCTTATACTAAATTTAACCTATTTTTTATATTGAAATTAAGCAAATGACAATCGTCTTTTGTTTTCATGTTCAAGGCATTTCTGTAGCAAAATACAAGAAATAAAGAAATCTTTGGGATCTTTATCTATCACTACATATGACACAATATATGGATGTCCCATTATCTTTTGTTGCACCTTTAAATCAAGGTTAAAGCGGCACTGGCACCTTTTCACAAATCACGAATTTCCTTCAAGTGCTCCAATGATAGTCTAGTCCATTGTAAGAACAGAGATATATTTTACACAAGAAAAATCATCTCCAAAACAGATGGGGACATTGATATGAGGATACAGATATCCAGGTAATTTGGTAGGCGCAACTTTTAAGTTTTCTCTACGTTAATCAACAATGTGTATATTACATGACTATTTTTTGACTCGTACTTCACTCGATATTAAAACCACAAAGGTTATAACCGTCAAAACAGTGTGCAATAGCGTTGGAAACATGCATACGGGCGTGCTTGGGTTTTTCATTGTTGTTAAACGCCATTTTCGCGTCCTGCTGATTTCGCGTCGCCGGCACGTTAAATTACAAAATCGGTTCCGTTTACCCTAAGGAAAGCTGATGTTGGTCTTATCATTTCGGGTGAGGGCTTTTGTATAAAAAAGCTTTCTACAACCATCAAAAAATATAGATTTTGAAAATCTTGAGGGCGCACTATTTTTCAAATTTGCCAGTGTCTCTTTAACTTACAAGAGACAAGTTTGTGCATGGATAAAGGCTCATATATGACCTTTATTTTGGGTTTTGGTAGGTCTACTCCCTAAATTTAGTCGGAAACACTCACTTTGGCTTTAGTGCCCTCTATTCTGCTCACGTCCTAGAACGGGGTTTCAAAATTTAACGCATTTTAACATCGTCCAAATTGATTAACTAGGTACGCGGCTATTTTTAGAACGTGCTCAGGGTGTTTTTTGTCAAGTGCACAGCTCACTGCGATTGTCCCAGCAACAATGGCGCATATCGGTCTACCTTGGTGTAAGATATTCATGCGTTAGACTAGAGTAAGACCTTTTTAAACGGAATAAAGCCGTACAATCCTTGTAATCCTTTGATCATCTTATAGAAGATTTCTGCTATGTCTAATTTCATGAGGTCTGTACATAGAGGATGAACCCGCATCATTCTCGTCAGTTGGGTAACCACCCCTGAACGCTACGGAAATCTAATACAATTTGGGCCGCCTTCATCAACTATTAAATACAATTAGGTCTTTTATAAGTTTAATTTCAGCGTCCTTAGACAAACGACCATTTTACTGCGCGTTAAAGTTTCTTTTCTAGTAGCAAAGGGTAAAATATTTAAACGCGTTTTTGTTATATTGAATTTTAATAAATTAACGGCGTAGCTAACAACAGGATTTTGTATGCGAGTAAATGCTGATCATAGATTTTTAAAAACTTTATTTCACAGACTACATCAACGATGTTATTGCAATCCGTTTTCTTCCGAGACCGATGTCAAATTTGTTGACACAAATTACACTTTCTTTGAATTTGAACCACAAAAGGTAGGCTCCTTCTCTGCTTCTTCTTCATATCCACCTCGTATGATTACAATACGCACGCGTGTTGCGACGACTCCTGGTCCAATCTGATGATCAATAACAGGGTCTGGGCGAGTGAATATGGGGGGTGAAAATTGAAAAAAAATACCAATTAAATGCAGTTGACCTTATACCTTTGCACCCTGAAACCCTCCAATGTCAGCCCGACTAACTAAAGAGCTAGAACAAGCTAGTCTGGGATAACTCCGCTATCACGTACTTTAGCTACTTGCTTGGTCGACCTTGCTGGGTTCAATCCAGCACACCATGATCAGTCTCTAGTTTAGTCGGTAAACCAGTTTTTACCAGTTTTTTACCAATTTACCAGTTTTTTACTCCAGATGATGCCAATTTGTTTAGGTGTCCATAATGAAACCTTACTGGGACAATTCTACGTTAGTCCATTAGGATATATCTAATTTGCCAAATTAATGAACACTTGACAACCGCTTGACTAAAAGATGCCACGATTGCATTTTTTAAATGATAATCGCTTATTAATCACATCACTTTTGTGGTCCAAGAACTGTTTTGGTCACAAAAGCAGAAATCGCAAATTCCTGGGCGACATACGGTAGATATTTCAACTTTTAAAAAATGCGGGTTTTCCTCTATTCCAGGACCTAGTAAAAAAGCAGAACCCAAACCTAATAAATATTTTTTTGCTCTCCTTTAAACATCAAAGGTTGCTTGATCCTGCAGATTAATAGTGGAATTGTATGTCTTTTCTAAGCAATTACCACTGTTTTATCTTCCTTAACGGTATACATGTTAGTATACTTAAAGCAATATACCCACTGTTTTGTCTTGCTAAAGTAGACAGATGTAATGTCTACTTCTAAGCAAGAAAAAAAAGCGGTATTTTAAATGATGGACTTGAAGTATAATATGTTGCGACTCTCCAGCTGAATCATTTTATGAAATCAATTATACACCATTCGCAAAAGGTTTCATTTTTTTTCATTTGCGTTTTACAGGTGCACAGACTGCGCCTCTAGTAACTGGGACTGTGATTGGTGGCGTTTATTGGTTGACGTATGTACGCATGAATGGCGCAAACCATTGTCTTAACGATACAGCGAGTACAATCATACACTTAACAGCGGTAAGTAAGGCTTCAAATCACCATTTCACTTCTTGTGGGGGAGTCTTATGAGCTACAAACACCTTCTAAATTTCTATTTTTTATCCCTTTTATTTGCAATTTAAACGTTTATGTTTCTTGTAACCAAAGTGTAAACCCCGAACCCCTCCTTTTTCCACAGTGCGACACATCAACAGAATACTAATCGGGCCTATAAACCTCTACTTTTGAATTTGGTAGATGTCAAAGATATAATATTTTAATCATAAGTCTATTCCCTTTTCTGTACTATTACCTTATTTTTGATAGCACACCACCGAAACAACCCCTCGGAGAGGCCCTAACTAATGTGCGCATCTTGAAAATCGCACTGGAGAGGTACTTCTGGCAGTAGAAGTGGATCGACACATAAATATCACCGTGAAGAATTTGCCCGACATCAACCTGGTGCCTGTATGTACTGCTTCGAATATTACTTAATACATTTTTCATATCATACACGCTTATAATAGAAAGTAATAAATAGTTATTATACCGGTGTAAAGGAGATATGGTCCGGCAGGAACCATAGTCCGGCTCCATTGACGACAACGGAATAAAGTGTGAAACTAATGTTGCGTGATGAGTCAGCAACCACGAATGAAGTTTATGCGTAAATTAAGTACCGTACCCATGTCTCTCATAACTCACTGACTAATTTACCAGATGACGTTATCATAAATGCTTCTACATAATGTCCACTTGCAGTGTTGATACATTGGAAAAAATAATTTACTCATTGCCTGTTCTGTTTGGTATAATTTTCACTTTCATTTTAACACAGGCTAACAGTTATGAATGCATATTGTACATTGAAGACAAGGAACTTAAAACCACAGCAGAAAGGATACACGATGATACCGTCCGGTGCAAAGAAACAAAGGTATATTTTTAATAATCAAGCATCGCCCACCGAGGCGGAAGGACAAGTCAGTTCACCCCCACAATGTTTGTCTATTGGTTTCTTACTACTTGATAATTTTGAACAGTAATTTATATAATTATTTTTTAAATGTACAATCAGTCATTTATTTTAAACTTCATCCATCCAGGTGAAATAGAGGATACCATTGCGAGTTTAAAATGCCACAGCAAGTTTTGACAAAAATGTTAAACCACCTTGTTATTTGGCGTTTATGGGATCCCAGTTGTACTTATTACATTTAATTTGATTAAGTTTCAAGTCTCAGGATCTTTCTTTCACTTCCTTGTCTTGCTTCGTCATATCTTGTAATAGTCATTATGAAACGTTCCAATTCTACGAATTCCGTCATTAATCTTCAAACGCAATACTACTACTTTCAATTAGGAATGATTGACGGGTAAATCTGAGCTATACATGCCATACGCTAAATATGATATGACAAATCTGATAACAAAGCTATTAAAGGGCCACAATGGCCAAAAAAATATTCAGACATAATGAAATAGACAAATACTGAAATCACTCCCACAAATTAAAAAATAATTTCGGTGTTTATATTTTGTAAAAAAGAGAAAAGCAACTAATATTATTTTCCTTGTAAGCTTCATTTCTCAACCAAGGATGCTGACATTACTGCCAGCATGTTATCAAACTTGATAAGCATGCAACCATCAGCTCAGAGACCATTGCTATTGTATATGTGCTAATCCCGATTAATTCACCTTTCACTTGTCAGATCAATATCTTAATACAAGGCTGAAGTACAATGTCTGAGTCCCGGTCTGAATGCTTTTGAATTGTGTCACAAAACATGCTAGATACACTGTAAAATCTGGCAGGGATGTCAACACATTGATTTTCCGTGGCAGGAATTCCACCGACTGCCACCACCTCTTGCTGTTTTTACTGTTTTTTACGGAATGTAAACACCCAAATTGTTTTCAAATTTGTGGAAGTGATTTCAGTAAGGGTCTATTTTATTATGTCTGAATATTTTTTTGGCCATTGTGGCCCTTTAATAGAAATATCAAAAAATCACGGAGAATATAACTGTGAATAAGCAAAGGCCGTCACCAGGTAATGTTTCAGAGGTATTCAAACCATTCCAATAGTTTTTTCTTATACCACGTAATTTTGTCTGATCTATATAACCAATTCAAGCTGATGTAAGATAGACCTACGATTTTTCCAGTACTCCTATACCACATCCCTTACGTCCCTAGAGGAAAATGACTACCAACCTGACGATCACCGCAAAAAAGGAGGTATTGTTGTTTGTCTTGTTAGATCTAGGAGCAATTTCCCCCTAAACACAAGGCAGGGATCCGCTCCGTGATTTTTGAAAGGTGTCAAAAAATAGTGTTATGACGTCTCGTGTACGCCTAAGGTCAGAAATACCTTTCAAACACAAATAAATGAGCCTTGTGCACAAGGGGATCTGAATTGTTTATATTATAACAGATTAATGATTTGGTAATTGGTTCACGAATTTGGTATGCCCAAAACATCATTATATATATATTAATTACCAATTTACACACATCATTGAATACTTATTGTACCTCAAGAATGTCCAGGTAATGTCCACAGAGCGTTGCGTTCAACGATGATATATCCTCACGAGCGAAGACTTCAAAATGACAGCGCAGAAGTTCATACAAAACTCCTCAGGGAATATATGTCCAAGGGACTCTTCTCATCAGTCCTGAAGGTAATCTTTGCCAGCAGTGCAAGACGACAAGGTTTACATTAAGTCCCTCGAACATAATAAATCCGTATATCAGTCCAAGATAATCACCACTTGCGGTTTCAAATATGACAGTAGAAATTAACAGCGAACTCGTGCTCACATGAATTATATGATCCTGGCACTAGGTCTTGATGTCCTGCTCCTTAAGGCAGAGTAAAACTAGCTATCTTCTAGCCAACTTGTTAGTATGGCTGCTGGCGGCGAGGCTTAGCTCAAATCTCCATAAATATACTGACTTCACCAAGATCCCAAGTCTAAAATGATATAACCTACAGACAGATAAACATAACCCTGCTCTAGCGACCAATCGGAATTCATCACCCGAATTCATCACTTCAATATAGATAAACGCTATGGGGAAATTCCCAGGTCTTGCAATTTTTGATCTTTAAGCATAACAATCCTGACTAGTTACTAAGTTTACATCTTGGGGAATTCCCCACTTTCCTTATGGTGCATCTAACAGGTGCAGCCTGCATAAACAACTCTAGGGAATCCCTTTTCTCATCTTTATATACAAAATACTTTTCCCGTGGAAATCTTTTCTCAAAGAAAATTGAGAAAATAATATTTTCAATCAAATTTTGAAGGTAATATAACAAGTAGCATTTATGGATTTAAGGGATATAAACCCTATCAAGCAAAAGAAGCAAAACCAAGTAATTCTACTAAGTAAGAAACGCCACGATAAAAGGATTTTTGGTTCACGGAGTTTAAAAGAGTGTATATAGAGTGAAAGGGTCCTAGCTCATACAACTAATGTAAGACATCTGCAAAACTTTTGGCCTGACCAAACCAAATCTGACTACTCCACAAAACATAAGAGTGCATCTATCCCGTGCACAAAATAACAAGATCTTCCTACCTCTCTTGAAAAGCCGTGCTCTGTAGGATCGACCATAGCAGGCGCGTATAGCCATCCTGATGGTTCCGAGGGGGCAAGTTCCCGGTAGGTGCAACAAATGTCCCGTTCACAGACAAAGATATCCCGGTCGCAGGGGAAAGAGTCCGAAAAGGGGCTGATTTGAACATGAGTATTTGTCTTTAATTCCCGTTTCCCCTCAAAAAGTTTTCAGAGGGGGCACTTCTAACCCCCCCCCCCCCTTGCCTCACCGGCTACACCACTGGACATAGTAATGTATTTTTTCGATAGTTTTTCTACCAAGCCGAAATTCAGGAACTCACAGCTAGTCTTACTCTTTACTGGACTTGGGAAGGGACGCGGAGAACAATCGATGACCAGTTTGGGTTTGAAGGTACGTATGATGTTACTTGTGTTGTTTAAGACCAAACCATACCATTTAACAAAGACAGATACGCATATATTTGTATGTGTATGAGTGCAAAAGACGATGGAAAACACACATCACATTACTTACCATTAGTGTATAATATACTAAAGGAAATTTGTAGAGTCAATCTCGCATTTTCGTACTTGTTCTTTCATATTTCGCAGTGACTCTGTTCAAATGTGAGGTTCTTCGTTCGGACTGTAGCCGCTGTGTATCTAATTTGACGACTAGACCTGAGCTTCGATGTGGTTGGTGTAATACGTCTAACATATGCGCAGTTGAAGATCACCCAGAATGTGGGCCTATTGAATCTTGGATAAGAGAAGATCCTGACGGAGGAACACCAAGAAATTGTCCGAGGCCTGTACTTTCAGTAGGTTCCCTGCAAGACGTTAAAATATTATTTCGATAAATCTGTCTGTGTTCTCTGAACTTATGACTGTTACTTATTACGAATTATTATTTATCAATAACGTTACTTCGTCAACAGATATGGCCGTCATCAGGTCCTATTGAAGGCAACACAATCATAGAGATAAACGGACAGACCTTGGAAGACGTTTCGACAACATCAAGAATGTGATGGTAGCAGGACAAGAGTGCAGACACACTGAGTTTGAAGACTTGTATGAAATGAGCGAAAGGTAAGACTACATAGATTAAATTTTCAATGGGTAAATGTAAGCCATAATATATTCAATAACAATACAAAGGTAATAAACAGGGCTAACATAACATATGCAAAAGGTGACGTATTGAAAATGTCGCCAAAATGGCTCTTTATTGTGTTTCTGAAAAAATGTACGCTAATACGCAACTTGTGTTTTGTTTATCTGTTCATTTAAGATTGTTTTGTATCACAACCATGGCTGAAAATGATTCAGGAGAAGAGAAAAATGTGTTCATAACGGTTGAAGGAATAGATGGCTCAGACCAGACGAATGAAGGTGGGACAACATTCACTTACAAGGTAGGTTGGACATTTTCGACACCGAATTATTTCAATTATGGTGTGATCAAAAACCTTTTAAATAATGTAAGTAACATTATTACCGTATTATCATCTTATTATACATGAAAATAAATTTTGATCACTTATATTTGGTACAGAATCCTCAAATTAGGGACTTTAGCCCTGAATTTGGTCCTGCGGCTGGAGGAACCACAGTGAACATCACCGGTAGCTATTTACTGACTGGGCGTAATATTAGTATACAAATAGGAAACGCTACGTGTTTGTTTGACAGGTAATTTTATTTCAAACGAAACTTTTGCTGCCCACTATTTTTTTTATATATTTCGTAATCATGCACGATTTTACCCCAGTTGTTCATTTACTTTGTCTCTTCTTACAAGGCGCGTTTATGGTATATCACTAAGAGATAAACTAGAAGCTAACTAAGACCAAATTGTTCATGGCAACTGCCTTGCCTTATCATGAAAGGTTAGATTCCTGGTAAGATAATCGAGCAAAGGTCCTAAATATCAATGGTTTTGTCCATATTTGGGAGCTTTTGGGCCTTACGAAATCCACGTTGAGGTATATAGTTCACTTACGAAAGTTTTCAAAGAAATTACAGTATCTGCAACAAAAATATGAAAATATCTCGTTCCACCGTTTGAAATCTGCCAGAGATTTTGTAAAAAGAAAAGACAGTATACAAAGTAATTCCTATATGCTACATGTATTGAATGTTAATTTATTGGTTTTAGAAAATGAAGTTCATCCAAACGATTTATCACACTTGACGTATTACATACATGCACTGTTAAAATGACAGTAAAAAAGCGTCGTTTTAACTGGCAGCTGGGACTCGCAACGTGCAAATAACTGTAAAAAACGTCATTTTACTTTACTTACTTTTACTGTTAAAATTCATCCATAATCATGAATTATAAAAATTGATTTGCGTATAAAACAAAACTAACAGATCTTTAACCAACGAGGAAGAACTTCTTTGTTCTACAAGCGAATCATATGAAGATAACATTGACCCAATTACAATGATATTTGATGGAGCAGAAAGAAGATCCGAGAAAAATTACCGATACAGAGGGGATCCTGATATAGACAACGTACAGCCCAGACAGGCTTTCAAATCGTAAGTTTGAAGTAAATATTGGTTTGAAAAAAGGCCGTTATTTATAACATAATGAAATAAAAATAACGCTGGTAAATTATGTTTCTTCGATAGCGTTCAATAGTCCATTGTAGAGCATTTGTAAGGCTCTAACATTTTGAAAAGAGAATCCTAAAATTGTTTTTTGTCAACGAAAAAGAGACTTTGATTTCAATAAACCCTTTCGTCAATTATATATGTGTGCTAATTGTCAAAAATGTATTAGTAGAGCTGTTTCATACATTATAGTGTTTGCTTGTTTGTTTGGTTTAGTTTTTCTTTTTAATTGTTTTAACTCTTTTTAATTGTTTTGTTTTGTTTTGTTGTTGCTGTTTTCTCTTTTTTGCTGACAAGAAATGCCATTTAAAAGCGGCACTGGCACATTTTCACAAAAAATTAAATTTCAATTTGTTCTCAAAATGATAATCTAGGTCATTGGAAGAATACAGATATATTTTAGACATAAAATTATCATACCCAAAAACAGATATAGGTACATTAATCCCGACATTAATAAGAGGTTAAAGACATCCAGGTAATTTGTAGGCTAAATTTTAAGTTTGCCGTAACTTAAATCAACATGTGTCTATTACATGAATATCCAGTAACGTATCTTGGGGGGGGGGAGCCTTCGGGGCGCGCGCTCCCGGGGGTTCATGCAGGTCCTTCCGCCCCCGGGGTCCCCCTCAAAAAGCCAGGTCTGGATACGCCCAGAGGGTGTTTTGAATCAATCCCACAATGCATTGCGATGTGCCTATACTGTACTGTACAAAACTTATGTCAGTACTTAGGGATAAAAAGTGTTCCAAAAGTTTAAGAACTACAGGACATGTCATAATTATGCTAAAAATTCCCTAAGTACTAATGCTTTGTGGGCGAAAATGAGCATAGAAGTCAGGATTTTTATGTGTTAAGAATAGGATTTTTGTGGGATCACATGACCCTGTTGAGGTGAAATTTCCCAAAAATGGTGCATTGTGGGATTGACTCAATACACCCTCTGGGATACGCCGGTGATATCACTGACTCGTACTCATCGATATTAAAACCACAAAGGCCACAGATTGGTCAAACAGGATGGAAGCCCGGTGTGTGTTTTCTTATGTTAAAAAGCCATTTCCGTCGTCTGCTAAAAATATCAATCCTGAATGAATTTATTATCAAATCGTTCTGTTTATTCATAAGGGCGCAGTTTTGGGCCTCTCTTGAGGGTTAATTTATATAAAAACTTTGCAACCATGCAAAAATATAACTTTAAAAAATCTTGAGGGCGCACTATTTTTCAAATGTGCAAGTGTTTCTTTAAATTAGAGCGAGTCAATCGCCAAATAAAGTTAATAATCAAGCAAGCAAGAGTTTCAATGTCAAAAGCTCGATTTCTGTGCCCGACGATTTTGACGAATATGGACGAGTCTTTAACCAGAAACGCACCTTTTCAGTATGATACTACACCAATACATCAAGTTTTTTGTTTGTTTGTTTTTTATGGTTTTGATAATAGTGGAGGACGGGTATTAAGTGTAACAGGAATCAATCTAGACGTGGTTCAGTCTCCTCAAATTCTTGTCGGTCTTCAAGGGAAGAAATATACCGAGGTAAGCAACATCGCTTACGACTAAACGTTTTTATCGTTAAGTGAAAGTTATCTTTTAAATACAAATGTATGGTATCACAGTCAAATAACAAATCGGGGTTTACAAAAAAATCAATCCAACGAGATCTGATAAACGGTGTTTTTCAATTTCATAAACTCGGCTAATCAGCGATAAACATCTGTTTATCGATAGTGTTTTTCCATTTGATAAACTCGGTTTATCGACGATAGACATTTTTTTTCGAAAAAGTGTTTTTCAATAAACTCTGTTTATAGATTTGTGAGTCGATAAACATTGCTTTTCGATTTAGTAAATTATTTCTTGAAATAAATTCTGTTTCGATCAATTAAGTTTCGAAAACCACAGTTTGTCAGGTGATAAAGGTTTTCGGTTTGATAAAAAGGCTTTTCGAAAAACAAAGTTTATCAGGTGAAAAACAATGTTTTTCCTTTTGATAAACATCTTTCGACGACAAACACAGTTTATCAGTAGATACAAGATGTTTTTGATGTGATGAACGTAGTTCATCGAAAAATATGGGTTATTAAACAATTATTGTACATAATTTGGGGTATTTTGAATTTTGAATATCTTTTCTGATACAAAAAATGTGGTCTTTAAATCTCAGATTTAATAAAATCTGAATCCTCATCGCGGCGCTTCGTTAAATAAATTGGCATTCTTCTTTTCAGGCATGTAAAGTAGTACACGCCAATGGCACTATGATGTCTTGTCCATCACCTGCAGTTGAGCTTACCACAATGACACGGCGACGCAGGGAAGCAGCAGAATCAGCTACTTTAGGTTTCATCATGGATGGCGTCAGTTCTCTTCGCACGTGGTCTCAAAATGACAACAGAAGCTTTGCGTTTGAGTACTACCAGGACCCAAACTATTTCTCCTTTGAAGAAAATATGTCAGTCGAAGATAGAGAATTGCAAATAGAGGTGATTTAGTAGAAATGGACTAATGTAGGAGACTATTCTAAACAAATATATCTTTCTGTTAATTTCGTTTGTTCATAACTTATTTAAATCGACCAATAAGACTAAATGGATCAAAGTTGTAACAAGCATTGGCAGGAAGAACTTCATTCATCGACGATCAAAAAAAGCACTACATGATATGCTTAAATGTGAAGAAATGTTATAAGATAATAAGGATAAAAGTGGGTTTTACCACAACTCTGAAAAATCATACTTTTGGGGAAAAAGTTATGTGTTATTTTTGTATCGGAGAAAAATGCTCGATTTCTAATAAGTGAATTTATTCCAGATGGGTCGGCACACATCTTACTGCTCTTGACCACCTCCCACAACCCGTTTTTGAGTGCTATGTTTTTAAACTAAAAATATTGCTCTCAAAATAGTTTCAAAACCAACTTGTATTGATCATCCAGGAAATTTCTTACCGCCTTAAAAAATGGAAAACTTCTTTTGTGGGTCCCCACTTCCTTCCCGGTTACATCTCTGCTAGTACAGGCTTGGTAATATTATTTTATTTTTACAGTTGTTGGCTACTGACAAATGGGTAATCATTAGTGATATGAGACTTTAAAATTAATAATATAATACTTTCGTCTTTATCTTGATACTATTTTTTGTCATATTCGTTTTCATGTAATTCTCGCATTCCTAAAACGGTGCGCCACCAACGATTGCATCTGAGAGGCGATGTTTTCCCGATGCATCATGGGAAAAAGTCGACATCTAGAGCCCACATAATACAAATATTACACAGGAACACCTCACTGATCATTTAGTTTTCAAAATAATGGGCGGTTACGTGCGAATGTACACTAAAACGGCTATTTACAAGAAGTAAACCTCTTTCGTCGAGCTGTTTTCAACATAAATAATCACACTACTCACGTGTTAATCCAATGGAAGTTGAACGGCGATGTCGACACTTGCGGTCAAAAATTGGACTGGTCAGGGTAACCCGCTGGTGGCGCACCGTATTGTAAAATGCGAGAATAGTTCTACATTGCCTCCAAAATAGGTATTGTGTGATCCATAGTCTTGCCCCCTACTTAAATAAAAAATAAATGGGATTTTATGCCATCAAAACCGTTGTATTTTGTATATGTTCCTAAGCTTGCATTCAAAATCCATCTGTTCCGCAAGAAATATGCAGCTTTGTAACTTCTAAACGAGCTTATATTGCTACGCGTTGCCCTATTGGCGGTACTGTGATATGAATATTTGCTCGAAGCACGAAAACACCAACAGAATCATCTGGAATTTCGAGAATAAACTTCCGTGGAGACTATAATTAAAAACAAATATGCTGAAATATTGAAGTGTAGTGAAACTTTTGTACGCGAAACACATCACTATTAATATACTTTTTAAGGATAACAGGTTTTTTTTAAATTTTTATGCCGTAAACTCTATATTGAAAAAATAACACTTTTTTATAAGGGAAACGCGTGTATTCTACTTTTTTCATGCCCTCTATTCAGTCGCTTCATCAATTCCTCGTTCTCGCTCTCTTCCAAGGATTCTTTCCCTATTATGTTAGTTATGATAACAAATGTTTATGCTTTAATGCCATTCTCTTCTTCAACATATCTCCAGGGTGAGAGGCTAAACTTAGCAAGTGACGAAAAAGACGTAACCGTTTACATCGGCGACTTAAAATGTAGCGTCACCAGCCTTGGTTTAAAAATACTTTCTTGTATATTACCTGACCAATTGAGAAATGCAACTTCCAATTTCACACTACTTGTAACCGTAAGTAATGTTGCACAAAATATGAATTAGGGATGGGCAAACCTATTGTGTTTAGCATTGTCCAATGTCCAATTCACCAGGGCACCATTCCGAAACAATGAAGAATACCATTGCTGTTTCCTGCTTTTTTTGGTGCACCATATATTCTAAACATAGAGATAGATTAATAAAAGGCTAGGACGGCCGTCTTGATTCAACGAGCTCACTGGCGGACGCTTAAATGTTACCGCTCAAGCCCATTATACCTAAAACTACATCATGGAAAATGCGCTTTCTCATTGAGGCGACCATCGGTTATAAAATGACCCTTAGACGTCCAAGAACATCGTCAGGCATGTGGTTTGTTCAGAAAGTTTACCGTCGCAAAGACCAGACACGATGTTTTTTGCAGATTTCAATATGGCTTCCAAAATAGCGTGGTCTATATAGTATGTTGCTATGCCGAGTGTGGCGTTTTTAACACAGTATAGTGCACAGTTCTAATATTTTATTAGTATGGAACTTTGACCTCGGTAGGTGCGAAACAGCGTCCGCCAACTCGCTCGTTTGTATTATTGGTAATCAGCGAAAATAAGAATGTTCGTGCCCCTTCTAAAGAATTCACCGGGAACAATCCAGAGGCCTTGGTTCTAAATATATAGAAGAATTATAGCAGCAGTAATTCTGATGGTACAAGACGAAGGCTACGGTCTTTTTCTGATGTTACGCGCCCTCGTACCAAGCGTAGATTTGACAGATCGTTGGTCCTAGGCTCTGGAGCAAGCTTCCCGTTAACATTAGAGAAGCACCTTCTACCAGAGTTTTAAGTGGCTCCTGAAAGCATACTTATATCCTGATGCTTTTTTTTTTTTTAACTTTGGATTTGTTAGTTTTCCTTATTATGCTGTATGCGACGTGTATGTATGTATGTATTATTATTATTATTATTAATTAAATAAGCTTCTTGTAGAGGTTTTCTTGGTCTATCTAAGACATTGTCCAAATAAATCAAAATATTCCCAGCTCTTTGGCTTCAAAGATAACAGAAGACTATATAGCATTAAGCTCGTGTGGTATAAGAACATTATTATAAATCGTGTTCCTGCTCAGATCTACAACTCTGCAGATCAAAACTATTGGCGAAGTTGCATAATATCCAACACTGTCCTTATATACTTGAAGCAAGCTACCATATCTAAATTAGCTTACAACAGCATCATGCATTAACGTAGCCTAACATTGTCCAATTGGATCTCACACTGATGACATCTGGAAATTACCTATGTTGCAAATCTACAAAGTTACACATAAATATAATAATATTTTTAATCACAAAACATATGATACTATAACATTAAAATTGAAACTACCCTTGTAATCTTTATCAATAGGACAGCCACTTGTTTTCTATTTTCAGATAGTTCAAGGCAACCTGCATTTCACGAACATCGGTTCGGTTATATTTCAAGCAGTACCATCACCACCACAACCAGAACCAGAGTTACCATTAGGCATCATCGTAGGGGTAGCTGCAGTGGCTCTATTCCTTCTTATCATTATCATCGTATTAACGGTTGTATTTCGTGCCCGTGAAAAACATGCCGTGGAACAGACAACAAAGTTGCTAAATGAGATGGAAAAATTGGAAGACAGCATGGCAGGCCGAATAAGAGATGGGTGTTTGTTGTAAATTTATTGTACTACGTTTGTTAACAATTGAACAATTTTATGCTTCGAACTTATTTACAATAAAATATTTTTATCTAGGGACTGGCACCCAGAGTTTCGAATAATACATAGTTTTTCAAGAGGATGTTGGGTTTTACATACAATACTGGTTGAAAAATTACTTGCTTCAGTGTTTGAAGATGATTGATAACTGGCTGATCTAGGGGTTGTGGTCTCCATGGGAGAGTGTGGTCTGAAGAGAGCTGAGAGCTATTAAAGGCGCATTTCGTGATCCACAGCATTGTTCTGACGTACCTTTAAACCATTTTATATCATCTAAACCTTGGCCTAATTACAGAATATGTGCCTACTGTGGGAGAAATTAGCAATGTGTGACCCATGGAGAATATGGCAAAAAGGGATAAAATTAGTATGGGTTAAATTTGAAATCAAGCCAAATTGTGTTTAAATGTACACCAATGCATTTGTCACATCATAACCTTTAGTTACACGGCTACAGCCCTGAACAGGTTCAAGGTCATCCTGGCGCCAAAATATCCAGTGCTTAGATTTTGTTGAAACTGGTGTCATATTATCGCTCTGGTCATACTAAAGCAATTTTGATGATCCCTATAGAACATGTAGACCCTTGGTACATTTTCCCACTAATTATGCAACTTAATGCCAAACATTGCAAAATAAGGCAAGACGAACAACTTGACACCAGTTTCAACAAAATCGGAGCACTGGTTAACTTTTACCCCAGGATGACCTTGAACCTTAAGAGGGCTGTACTTGCTGAACTAAAGGTCGAAACCTAGTCAAACTATACTTTTTTAATCCTTATGACGAGACCAATTGATTGGTGTGCATTTAAACACGATTAGACTTGATTTCAAATTTACGCCTGTACTAAATTTACCCCCACCCCCTTTACAATGATAAGGGGTGGTTTCAAAACTTAACCACCGGTTGACTTGCGGTTCATTGCGGTGTAACCGTGTTTAATTGTTTGTAACAATGGAAACCTGATCAAACCTGGAAGAACCGGGTGAAACCGGCAAACAAGGCGGTGATGAGTTATGAAGTCAACCCTTAATGCTCATGCAGTTGAACAATGTTAGGTGTATCACCATCTAGGAAGTTGCCATGTTAGGGTGACTTCAAAACCTCATCCGCGGGTGACTTGCATTTCATGGCAGTGTAACCGTGTTACTGTTTGGAAAATAAAAATGATCGAACCTGGAAGAACCGGAGGGAACCGGCTAGCAACCGTTGGCTGAGTTTATGAAGCCAACCATGAGGATAACATTCCAGAGGTTTGACCCAATAATTCTGCTTCAGCACCCTTCAAACTAAAAAAGTTTTTCATTATAACTCCCTCACTACTGGGCCCAATGCACCTAACATATATTTTGGATATTTCAGCTTTTGCACAGTTGCAGTTAGATTTGCAAGACTTAACAAGCGACTTAGAAGGAACCGGGATGCCGTTCGTCACCCAAGCGCAATACGTAAACAATATGCTGTACGCAGGGATTAACAGCAAGCCTTATACTGCTGATCCGATCGTAAGTACAAGGATGCGATATGATAAATATAAATTGCGGAGAAACAGGCCTTACAAAGCATAGTGCGATGCGCGTTGGGTAAAATTTCTCCACAACTGTTGGTAGTTGTAGTACCATTTCCCTAAGTAAAAGGAACAACTATTGTGCAAAAGTACCCAAACCTGCCAACCCGCATGTTCCCTATTTTACTCAACCTCTTAGAGTTTCTAAGGGTGAAGATGTAAATAGTGACCAAGGGGTTTCCACCCGTTAGTGCCCCCTTTGGGTCCATGATACTTACCCCCCCCAGGAAACCCACTTTTCCTTGAACGAATTTTACACGAAATTTATATACGTGTGAAGGGTCCTTAAAATCAACACCAAATCAGCAATAAAATAAGAATTATTCTGGGGCCGTAAATTGGTGGAATGGAAATCATCGTTTTTCAAAACACGCAAAAGGGCAAAAAGACGGACGGAAAATGCAGTGAGTCTTGCGCTTCACAAACACTTTGAAAAATATTTTTATGTAGTATCTACTCTAGTAAAGACCGCTTATTACCATATTTTAAAACAAAAACTGCTATTTAGGCAATCTGTTTGGAGTTTTCATG
>JAMKCH010036056.1:0-29450 GCA_023653785.1 Ophioderma brevispina
CTCAAATGAACCAAAATGAATCTTATGATTTATTATATTGATCAATTGAGTTCTGTTGACTCATTTCAGGTGTGTATTTGACATGCAACAGGGGCATCAATACAGTGACAAAGCAGATATATGTAAAATTTGTTATTTAGCCCGAAAAGTTTCCGTTAGTGTGTAAAATTAATTAATAAAACCATTCTATATACAATTTGTGAATTTAAGGGACTTGAAAATTAAAATCAGTGGAGGCATGAGCATCATAATTTCGGGGGAAATGGAGGGTGCAAGCAAAAAAATCTTTGGGGGGAGATGGGTAGTGGTTTTTTTTCCAATTTGGGGCTCAGGAGTAACCTATTAAAAAACTCATCAGTTTTTAGGGGGATAAAACGCGAATTTAACGTATATGAAGTTTTCAGCTTAATAGGAATGGCTTCACCCCAAAACCCCATCTGGAAGATTTCTGGGGCCAATATTTCAACCCATGTTTTGGTGAGGGGGGGGCTGGGGGGGGGTTTGGGGGGGTGAGCGCAAATATGTTTTATAATGTCCCCATAGAGTACTTGCTATAACATCCAACAAATATCCTTTAGCCTAAGATGTCACTGGGTAAATGAGAAAAATAGTCGCTTTCTTCTGATAATGTTGGCCACTTCGGGTAAAATCTGGGGTTCTGGGGACAAGGTATTAGCGATCGGACTATAGTCCTTAATATTTGTCAAGACCATTGCCATTTGAAAAACTTTTGAAAAACTGAAAAATTGTTTTATTTTATATTTAGAGAATAAAGATATTGTTTTTAGCTTCTGCCGTGTATCTATCATGTCATAATCAGCAGGTGATAGCATTTTTAAGCAGAACAACGCGATGCAGATCATGCAGCCGAGAGTTGTTTTACACTAAAATAGTGCTGTCTGGTGGTGTGATATGGCATGATACATAACGGCAGGGGCTAAAAACAATACCTTATTCCCCGAGGGCCTAAAGGAAGAATTGTAAGTCTAAACTGCTAATTGAACAATATTTAGTGAGATTTGTTATAAATGGAACCTGTTGGGCACACTCTGTATATCTTAAAAATAAAATTTTGATGCATCCAGGTTAATCCAGTATTATACAAATATTGTATGGTACATTTGTTAAATTTGTTAAATGTGTAATACTGCGGCTTCATTAAGGTTAAAATTGACAAATAAATTGTAAACCATTAACAAGGAATAACATAAATTACTAATTTTGAAGTACGTGTAGCTTGTAAATATTGCATTGAAATTGATTACACTTTCTGATATTCTCATGTATGCTGTACTGTGTTGTCTCCAAAAATGGAGTCCAAAACATGGAGAGGTGATAAACTTCATGGACAACAAAACAATTTCCTCTTATATTCTTTTGAATAAGTGTATTTAGTTGACTGTTAGATACTGTTTGGATTAGCTATTCTTTTTTATTGAGATGTTAAGTGTCGTCAAGTGTAAATTGGAGGGTCTTGAGTTGTTAATCAGAGGTGTTTGATAATCCTGAGTTAAAATCAACTGATTAACATTAATGCTAATTCCACTCAACATATCTTGTTAATAATATAGCATTTATTCCAAACAAATATAAAATAATTTTGTCTTGTGATGCGCAATGAGAAGTCATGCATGTCGATGCGATGAAAGACTGCAGTCATCAAAAATCACTCTTGGAACACTTGCAAGTGTGAATACCAACCCATTTCCGCAATGCAATGTTAATAATGTTAATAGAATTCTCAAATTTTCACAAATGGTCAGACTAGCAACCTTTAAAGTGCTTAAATATTAATAAAATAGTTTCCTTGTTTTTAAAGTTATGGACTCTCTCGTTTTTTACTCCATTGTTTGGGACACACTATTTTAAATAATACATTTAGAATAGTCTTTGTTCAAAACTTATTCTTACACACAGTAAATTAAGTTTTTATAAAGTATAGGCAAATAGTGTATAGCTCCCTAAACATGTTTAATAATTTGTTTAAAACTTGATTCAACCACAACTCAATGTACACTCTTACTGGAGAATCATGCTCTTCTGAGGAAGAGATTGGAGTGCTAAGTAATCAAACCTGTTTAGAAGATATGGACAAAATTTATATATATAGTGCAGTTAAAATGATTAATGGAGTAAAGTTTTGTTAACTATTTAGAACGTTACTGATCTCATCTGCAGGCAGTCAGTTTTACTGTTTCATGTGCAGTTGACAGTGACATGTGTATTTTACCGGCTTAAAACAGTGCTATAACCTGTGGGAACCTGCTTTCCCCCGTGAGATGAAGAACAGGAAGTTGTTTCACCTATTTCAGCTCTCTTCTTCCAAAATGCTTCACCAGATGGAAGATGCAGTGTTGCTAGGCAACACAAGTAAAATGCTAGTGAGAAGTGCAATAAGACAGCACAGTTGACACCGTATCACTTTCATCCGTACCCAGTGGAGGATATTGGCCAAAAGATTCTTTTCTATTTATAAAAAATTGAAATCAGCCTTCTTTTGAATGAAAAATTCACAAAAGGACCAATTTTGATTCCTCCACACCTCCCAAGGTAAATTCTGGCTACAGCTATGACAGATATTTGCAAAATAAAAGCAGAAAAACTGGAGTTCTCACTGAGAAACCCAGTTTCTCGACCAAAGAACCTCGTTAAAATCGAGAAACTGGTTTCTCAATTGAAAAGCCAAAATGTTTGAAGAACCGGTTTCCTCAATTGAAAAACCGAGTTTTTGAACACTGGCCTAACCTTTTTTTTAAAGTGAAAAGCTAAGTTTTTCAAAAGTGTTCAAATGGCATAGGTACTAAAAAGAGGGGATAAAAGCAAGCCCCCTTTGAATGCAATGGACATTAACCTTCTGTCCCCCTAAATCGGAAACTAAGTAAAACTATACTAATGTTACAAATGTCTACTAGCTCCGGTTATCTTGGGAATGCAGTGATCTTATGGAATTTTGGTCCACATTATAAATGAGATGTTAATATACACTAAAACACAACATGGTCATTTCAGTGCGTAAGTAGTCAACGATGCACATACTATGAAATAGTTGTCAAATTTAATATTCCTTGCACCAAAAGTCTGTGGTAGGACTCTAACGTCAACTTACCTATAGCTTAGGAGCTAGCAGACATTTGTAAAAACACATCTCAAGTACAAAAGGTTTGAGTGATTACTAGTGACAGCCTGGCGGCCCCCTGAAACATGATTCTTAAGTGTGCAATGGGGCCTTAAGGAGGGGTCTAGACCAAAGAATACACAGGGGTCAAATTTTTAAATTGATCCAATCATAATGAAAAAATACCATGTATTTGTCTAACCATGCGGATTCAAAAAGGTATAGTTTGTACTTGTACGATTTAACGTCTGGGAGTTGCATGTTAAAAACAGCAAAAATCAATAAAAGGGTCAATTTCAGGTATGTTACAGGGGTCAAATTTTAAAGTTGATATGATTTGGATAAAAAATGGTGAAATTGTTGGTGGCGCTCACCGATTAAAGTAAGGAAGCGTTTTGACTGTTTAAAAGGCTTAGTTACCAATGTAGGGTGCCCAAAGGTCAGCGTCCATTGCGTTCAACCTTGTTTCCATTCCTACTTTGTAAGCAAGATTTAAGACGACTCAAAAAAACTATTCCTTATTTTAATCTATTGAGCTCCATCAATAATTTGCAGGTTTTTAAATCCAAACAGGAAAGAACTTTAAATTTGACTCCTGTACAAATGAAAATGAGGGCTTTTTATGATTTTCGGTTGTTAGCATATAACGCATATAACTCCAAAACTTTTAGATGCCGATGTAGAAACTCATACCTTTAAGAATCCTTATGGTGAGACAAAACAACCTGTATAGTTGTCAAATGACTGGATGAATTTAAAAATTTGACTCCTGTATAATTTGATCTAGACCCCCTCCTAAGGCACCATTTGCAGCACGTAAGAATCATGTTTCAGGGGTCAATGGCAGGCTGTTCTATAACCTTTTGCACTTGAGATTGGTACAAATGTCTGCATAGCTCCCACGCTATAGTGTCCCCTCCTAAATCTGGTTTGGAATATGAAAGCTTAACCCAACATGCTTTGTAAGATTCTTTTGAACTTACAAATTGTTAATATGACTCACTTATGGTAAACCCTAGATATTTTTGTATTTTCACATGCCTTTATGTTTATGATAAGCTAAATCATTGCTTTATTAAAAGTACATTGAAAATTGCTTCACATCTTATAGTCTTTATTGTGAGTGGAATAGCGTGTTAATGAATTAAAGGTGTATTACCTGGGATTTTGTTGTTGTAATAATTATAATAAATTATTATTATCACACTATTAAAGTAAGTTAAGGCGAAACTGGCTTCGTTATTCACTTGTTATGACATTAGGGCAAAATATAATGTCCCCTAACGCATCCCTTTTTATTGTGCTTTATCCTGTTTAGCATAACAAAGTATATGGATATTAATTTATGCTGGTTTATGCAAATGTTGAGATTTATATACGACAAGCTGTTTTTAGAGAATTTGGCTATAGACAGCCTGTCATACAACTCATTATAACCTAGTGTATTATTAAATTTTTGCCCTAATCTCATTATTAGTATTAGCATCATTATTATTATTATTACCAGTACTACCTTATATTGGTGGTTGGGAGAAATTGGCTTTTGTTAGTCACTCACTAGGGCATTGGGGCCAAATCTCGTTTCCCCAACACCTTCCTTTGTATTGTGCTTTATTCTGTTTTGAATAACAAAAGACATGAATATTAATTTTTAAGCAAAATTTAGGCAGGCTATCTCTAAGATGATTTTGCTATGGACAGCCTGTATTACAACTCAAACCTAATGAATAATGCAATTTCCCCCAACATGAATTTTAGTTATTATTATTATTATTACTGTATTATTACTGTACTGACCCTAGTATATAGGCCCACCTGTTTTTTACCTGAAATTAGCTTGGATTTAGGGGGTGGGATTATAATGGGATCTCCATTCTAACATAAAATGTCAGCCTTTTCAGAGCTAAACTTATTTAAGATATTTTCAAGTGTCAAATGAGGTGTGTGATCAACAAAGACCTGTAAATGTACTGAAGCATACACCTAATTAATTTTGTGAAGAAAATCACAAGAAATATCAAAAACAACAGTGATTGTAACAAAAGATTCAAATCTATGGACTTTCAGCAAAGAACGTGGGGGTGGGATTATAATAGGGTTTTCTATTCTTCAGATTCTTTCAAAACTGGGGCATGGGATTATAACCGAATATGGAACTATACTCGGGTCAGTATGGGTATTTGCACATATCCACATAAACGAGCTTATGGTATGGAGCAACAGCCATTAAAGGCACTGAGTATATCTGAGAAACCACAATACAGAACAGATTTATGCCATCAAGAAACTCGATTTTAGATCCAGGAGAAAAACGGGATATTCCAAAAAGAAAACCTACGGGAATGAATATGGATCAAGAAACTATTCACATAAAGCCCCCGAGAACAAGCCCTTACCGGGAATCAAACCTGAGACCCGAAAGGTAAGGAAAGCTTCCATTTTTCTTCTTACGTATACAAAATATTTGACTTAAAGGCTCAGTCACATAGCCGATTATTTGCTAGAAAACCCCTTCCAGACTGCTCAAGACTGGTGTTGGTCATTATTTTTGTTAGGTTGCTGGTTCACATCAAAGAACAGATTACATCTTATGAATGGCAATTGACCTTCAGGCGAGATCATCCACAAATGTTGTCTCAATCCAATCCACGTAAAAGTCATGATTATTTTTCTCTCGGAATGAATAGAATTATAGAAAACTTTTAACAAAGTGACACAAATAAAATATTCAACAACTCACCGTATCTCCTTGTACAGGAGCGTACCGTTGTTGATTCGTTATCAACCCACAGTTGATATGCAAATTAGCGCGTCACGCCCGGCGCAGTGCTCACGGAAGTGCGTTTACGCGGTTTTTTTTTTTTTTTTTTTTGGGTATTTGCACATATCCACATAAACGAGCTTATGGTATGGAGCAACAGCCATTAAAGGCACTGAGTATATCTGAGAAACCACAATACAGAACAGATTTATGCCATCAAGAAACTCGATTTTAGATCCAGGAGAAAAACGGGATATTCCAAAAAGAAAACCTACGGGAATGAATATGGATCAAGAAACTATTCACATAAAGCCCCCGAGAACAAGCCCTTACCGGGAATCAAACCTGAGACCCGAAAGGTAAGGAAAGCTTCCATTTTTCTTCTTACGTATACAAAATATTTGACTTAAAGGCTCAGTCACATAGCCGATTATTTGCTAGAAAACCCCTTCCAGACTGCTCAAGACTGGTGTTGGCCATTATTTAAAAAAAAATCTGTTTTCATGTGTAGTTTTGGCAAGGTCAGCCTCGTGCAGTCGGGAGAATGTGGCAAATTTGAAAACTCCGCCACAATTTTGTTCTCGCAGCCTAAATAATGGTCATTCGTCACCAGTCAAGCAGTATGGAAAGGGGTTTTCTAGCAATAATGGGCTATGTGATGAGCCTTTAAGGTAAATTGTTAGGTTGCTGGTTCACAAAGAACAGATACATCTATTGAATGGCAATTGAACCTCAGGCGAGATCATCACAAATGTTGTCTCAATCCATCCACTGTAAAAGTCATGATCTGTTTCTCTCGGATAATAGTTAGAATTATAAAAACTTTAACCACTAGTGGACAAATAAAATATTTCAACCAACTCACCGTAATCCTTGTACAGGAGCGTACCGTTGGTGATTCGTTATCAACCCACAGTTTGAATATGCAAAGTAGCGCGCACGGCCCGGCGCAGTGCCTCAACGAAGTGCGTTTCCGCGGTACGCTTAAGTTCAACGCGCTGTTCGTCAAGTTTAGAACTCTAGTCGCGCAAGTACACCAGGTGCAAACGGCAAAGCAACAAAAACAAACAAAAACTTATCGTGCTTTAGATTTTGCTAAAATTACAGGGAATATTTTGTTTCGAACGGGAACATTTTAGGTTATAAGTGAGACTAATTATGTTCTCTCTACACGCTATTAATAAGTTTTCATAAAGATTTTCGTTGTTGAAAGGGATTCAAACATGTTACAGAGTGGTTATCACAAATAAACACTCGCATTCCGCGATGCGTCCGCCGTATTTTTATCCCGCTGGGGGAGTTGAGGGGGAATAAAACATTATAAGCAAGACGGGGAATATGAACATTTTTAACAAATCAGGAGGGAATGCGAAAAGGTTGAAATCCTCCAGGTTGTTGGTGTGTTGTCATGTTTGGTACTTGAATCTCCGATTTTGTTTGGTGGTGGGGGGGGGGGGCTGAGGAATCAAATCTTCAAGGTCATTTTTTTATACTCCCAAAATACTTTAATCTTTAATCAGCCATTTTTTAAAGGAAAATAGACCGTGTTTCAGAATTTAGACAATGGGACACATTTCTTGTAGAAAACGGGACCATGCTCTAAGTTGCCAGTTTTCCTAAAGACTATTGTATATAAGTGAATTAGTGGTGTTTAACCTATATATGAGGTGTGTGTGTGGGGATATGAGTCTATAAGTAGTCCTATATTGTTTTTTAAATGTTACATGTACCTGAAAAAGACAGGTGACTATCTAGTAATTTATAAAGCTTACCAAAGATTTTTTCCACAGGATATTGCTGTAGCACCTATGTCCAAAGAAGCTTATGCACTCACATAAACAGCCATGGTTCAGTACTTGCTGGTTATCAAATTGAAATTAATGTACCTACTTGATATGGTTGTATACATACAGTGTTGCTAACTCAAAAGAAAAAAAAAAGGTGCATAAAGCGATGTTATTTCATGAATATCCATCTTTTTCTTCCCCTCAAGAAATAATTTATGAGGGCACTCTTCCCTTTCCCATTACCACCATTCCCCACTGGCAGACTAATGGCTATACCCCTGAATGTGAGGCCATTCATTCTTGACTGTGACAAAAAGTGCAGCCTCATCAATTCAATTAAGCATGTCAAATATTGTGCATGTACCAAAAAGTTCCAAATTTTACATGTACTGCAATACATGCAAGTACAAGAAGTAGGCCTGTGAAATTGTTGATCATGGGTCAATGGGTAAGTTCAATGAGAATTGTCTTCCACAAAACCATAAGCATAGCACCCTTGCACTTCGCGACACAACCCAAAGAACTTAACATATTGCCAGAATTTACTGTACATTTGTGCAGAAAGGTCCGAAAGTTCAAAATTCAGTATCTGCATATAGCTTTGGTTTTCATTCGACACCTGAAATTTCTCTTCTGTGGATCACCTTTTTGATGTGTATAGAAGGTGTGCTATCAATTACCTCAAAAGATGAAAATTAATGATCTGGAAGCTAGCTATAAACACAGTTGAGAGTGAAATGCTGGGCACGGGCGGACATATGACTTCCTTGTTCTGTGCCAATCAACTTCTTAACTGCAGTTGAGTGGGATCAAAAGCTTAAATTTTTGTACATATACAGTTTTGCTTGTGAGGAGAAATTGCAGTTGATAGGTCAAGCAGTGCAGGGCATTGTGGATATAGATAATACACATAATGCATGCAGTCACCAACAGAATTGCATGATAACACCCAGAAAGAAATTTAACCTGGAACGGATATATAAATGGAATAACAGAACAGTCTAAAAAAAGACGGGTACAAAGTGAAAAGAATTCAAAATTACTGAAATATACTGTGGACAATGAAAAAGGAAGTGATATAACCTAATATGGCTGCAGAGTTTGCTGATATAGCTGAACACACAGTGACATGTCCTGTGTGTTATGAATTTTTTGGTGATTCTCAAACACCTAAAGTCCTGGAGTGTCCACATACATGTTGTCTAGTGTGTCTCCAAAGGATAGCGATCTTTAATGAACCAAGACGATCCGTCACATGTCCCTTATGCAAGCAGGAAACACTCATACCAGAAGGAGTTGCAGCCCTAAAAACCAATCTAGAACTGAAGAATCTGGCTGGGCACCACCCAAACTATGCCACAGGACACAGGCATACTGTACCTAGGTTGTGTCATCATTGACGAGAAGACACATCCTTTAATGTCAACCCTGTAATCAATTGGCTTGCAAAAGTTAGTTGTATACTGTTTCACCAAGGGCCAGATCACAGTAGTAGAGATGTGGAGACCACTCCACGGAAATGGAAGCAAGAACTTAATCCTGTGTTGGATGCCATTTAAAAGAAATTAGAAGCATGTGAGGCATCTACACAAAGACTAAAGAACCTCAGAAAGAGATAAATAGAATCTTGAAGCTGAAAAAGCAAGCAGCAAGTTGAATCAGTGTTGGTTGAAGATAAGAGTAGTTGCAAAGGTTAGAGGGCGGGAGGGGAAGGCATAAAAATGTGAACGCAGGAAAACCCCGAAACCAGGTAAGCTAGAATAGATGAGGAGTGATCGACTGAGAAAGAAGCAAGCAAGAGCCTGAAAGCAGCAAATGAAGTAGCCACACAGACTGTTGCATCCTCAGATTACGCTTACATCACACAGCATGCCACGCTTTTAGAAAAATGAAGAAAATGGTACAGAAAAAGAAATGTACCACACCATTAGTAAGACGCCGCCTGCAGCTAAATTGATACGACGGGAAATGCCAGATGTGAAACCAGAAGAGTAGTCATGCCAGGGAACTGGAACTTGTGCAAGAGATTGGTGGTTTTACATTGGCGTAGAACTTGCTATTCCCCAGATGGTTTCCTTGCTGTAAGTGATTTGGATGATAAAAAAAGTAAGTTTATCGTCAACAAAATGGGCGTTTGAAAAGCAAACCAGTTTGTCAACTCCCAGCATTCAAATCCATGGAACCTGTGGTGTAAGCTGCCTAGTGCTGATGGGCAAGTGCTAGTAGCAGATTGCACTGGAATTGAAGTGTTGCTAGGACAGGTAAATTAAATATATGAAGACAATCCAGACAAAGATGACAAAAAAAACTAGTAAGGTCTGTGTATGCAGTTGTGGTACAAGGTGTTGGTGGATCTGGCAGGGACAGACAGAGACCGATGTGTCATTTACCAAGCATGATGAGGCCTTTCTAGGTAATATATATGCATACAGACAATAAAGACAAATATAAACCACGCATATGACTATCATCCATGACTCACACAGAGGGCAAGGAGGGACGGTGAAGAGGGGGAAGGGGAATGGGAGGAGGGGAAGTAGAGTAAGTGAGAGAGAGAGAAGTGAGATGGATAGAACGTAGAGGCGCTAGCACATGATCAGAGGAGACAAGAAGAAGAAAGAGGAGAGGGAAGAGAAAGAGAGAGAGAGAGTAGAGAGAGGAGAAGAGAGAGAGGATGTAAGGAAAGAGAAGAGAGGAGAGGAAAGAAGGGAAGATAGACTGGAGAGAGAGAAGAGAGAAGGAGAGAAAACCCCAGTCTACGAAGAGCGAGATAAGAAAAGAAGAAGCGAGACACCCCCCCCACCCAACGCCACCCCCACCCTCGCTCAACAAATCCACCTTCGCCCAACGTTTATTAAGTGCTTACAGAGCAGCAGAGACGAGAACTAAGAAGAAGAGACGCCCCGTCTTCTCCGGCCCCCACGACTCCGTCATACCCTTCGACTTTATCTCTGGTCAAAGAACCAGTCTACACGTGTCCTTCACCTTGGTTTCCCAGTTTCCACGTAATCGTGCCTTAATGTACAGTCGCGTGACGTCCTTGCAGCAGTGTTAGGCAAGTAGCAATCTTAGCTTTGGCTTGTCTGAGGCCGGCACTGGTGGGAGGTGGATCAGGTCCAGAAAACCCCACCCCCACCCTCCCCCATCCCCCCCCCCCTTCCCCCCCATCTCCCCCTCTCCCCTCCTGCCTCGCCTCTGGCGCTGCCGATCTTCTCTCTTCTCCTCTCCACTCGTCCCGCCTCGCCAGCTCAATAATAGCACATTTGAAGAGGCCCCGCCCCAAATTTTAAAAAATTGTTGTTTTGTTTAGATTTTACCCCGGGTGCATGGGTAACTGGTCGGTCCCCTCTCCCGTCCCTGGTTACCCTCGCACCTGTTATGTGTTGCCACCGCCGGATTTGTATTTTAGCCTCATTCATATCGGGGCTCTCCGCTTACGATGCATCCTCACCGGCTTTTGGATGGAAAGGACTTCCCCCATCCACAAAGCCGGGGACCATAGGGACTGTAACGGATGTTCAAGCACGCTCCCCCTTCGTGATTTTTTTTTTTATTTTTTTTTGGGTGTGCGGCCCGAAAGTTATGAAAGGTATAGGTCCTTTCTATTAGTAGGGTGCCTCGGACAGAACCGTAGACATCGATTCGACATTCAGCTATGCAGGCAGGGTTCCGTAACACTTGGGGACCCCCCCATTCCAAATCGCTTGGTTATGTCAAAATACGCATTTTGAGGCTTTTCGTTCGCAGGTATAGTTTCCTAGACAATTATCAAAAATGTGCTGTTATTGCTTTTAAATATGTGGTAGCAAAACTTCATAACCATAAATCTGGTATTAATCAGGGTCTAATCTTGTCACCCGGCCCCAGTTATCTTATGTACAGTATAATTTATGCGCCGGAGTTACCGACATATCTAAAAATAGGCCTACATTACCATCACATTTATAATAGTCCAATGGAAAGCACGCTCGTGACTATATGGGAATTGTCTTTGCAACATAGTTAGTACCATACCTGGAAATATCCATAGCTATTTAATAGCCAGCTCTCTCTGGAAAGTTCTCCAACCCATAAAACAGATCATATTGTTCTTGTCGTTTTTAAAAGCTTAGTGGGATTCAGCTATCACCTTCTGATTAGGGTTACAATGTAATGTTTGCATAATTGAAAGGCATTCTGACCACCTCCCTTTTCATTAGGCCTAGTTTTTGTATACTTCATTTCTAGTATACCACTGTGTTATGCGGATAATAACAACTAACGCCCTTTTGTTTATAAGAAAAAATGTTATAGCATTGTGTTCGTTTTTTATTTTGAACCTGGCAAAGTATCACATGCCAAAAAATTCCTCACCCTGATATAAAAGGTGAACTAGGCAATCCCTTCCACCCCCACCTTGCCACCAAATCTTTTTGTTTTTATGTTATTTTTTTAGACGTATTTCGAGTGTACCTGACCCGTCACCCGCATCTGCTACATTTAAAAAGATTGTTTAAACTATAAATTCGGTAAATAATGATATTTTTGGTACAAGAAGGAAACCGGAACATGTAAAGCTTATTAATCTGATCATTCTGTTATTAAAACCTACCACGCCAACGGGGTGGGTTTGCCGCCGAAACATCGTCCGAGAGCAATGAGTGAGCTATATTTTTGAATATTTTTGAGTCCGAGATCAATGAGAAGCAAAAGTTGCATTAAATTGCATTCGGACGTTTTCCCGGCACGAGTAAGTGGCGTAAAGTCACTGACGGCCGAGAACGAGAAAGGGATGAGAGAACCAAGACACCCTCTGCGGAGAAGAAAACGGTCCCAAGAAGCAATGAGAATCAATTAGCGACGGTTGACGGGTAATGTAATTGACTCTCTCCAAAGTGCGTCAGGAATGGTTGGGTTTAAAAGTGCGTAAGTCGTTAGCGGTCCGAGAATCCATTGAGAATTAATAACTCCGAGATGCAATGAGAAGCAATTATCTGACCGTCCCACGGATTGTTGCCTCTCAGAATTCTCGGACGGGTTGGGTTTTAATAGGTTGTGGTCTGGAGCTATGCCATTCGATGGAGGATTATTTAATTCATTGGCTTCGTGAAGCTCAACGTTTCCAAGTTGGATTGTTTTACGCTCACAATCTTGTACTGCGCAAAGGTGCTCTCAATCCCTTGTGTCCATTTCACTCAGTGGCGAATAGAGGCGGGACAAAGTGGCGACTCGCCCCCCTATTGGAAAAATAAATGGGGGAAGTCAATTTTTGAAAGAGAATGAAGAAAGAAAAGAGGAGGGCGCAAATCTTATACTGGGAACTCTTCAGGTCCTTGTCCACCTGATCTAGTTACACCCCTGATTTGATGAAAAGCAGGTAACGTCTGTCTGACGGGAACCTGCCTAAAGGTTTAGGGATAAAAGATTATAAATTACTCTCCAGTTTCGAAAACACAGTTGTATTTAAGTTGGATAATTAAGCCAAACTCCACGAGTTCGAAAAAGGCTGATTTTAAAAAATTTTAAGCGGCGACATACGAGTCCTATAAAATGCTCTCCCAAATGCCGGGATCATTTTCTCCCTAGACCCCGAAAAGATCTTGCCCCTCCTTTTCAGGACACGGTGTGGAGAGACCCTTGACCACCCCCCCAGAGACGTTACGTCTGACCTGGATTATGATATTTATAGAGTCACAAAGGCACCATGACCCAATTAATATAGGAGTAATCTCTGTAATGAATTGTTAGTTCTCCCTTACTGTGGTCATATTGCCCAAAACCGCTGTTGAGTTGTGGCATATGCTCACTCGCACAAGCTCCAGCAACCCAGATTTACACTGTAAAGGACAGATCGGTGATGTCCATTCTGGAGTGATGACCACATGCTGCAAGCCAGAGGGGGTAACTGGTTTTGCTGGCAGAGTAGCCAAAAAACCCGAGACCTGGCTTAACGATAGGGATTTGATTCACCCTAGTCTTTGCAAAGACGCGTCAAAAATTTGTCCATCAACCGTGACAGGATCGCGGAGGGTCCTCGGCCGAGCGGAGGGGTGCGCAGGAGATCCCCATTAGAGGCCGCTATGCCACATTTTATACAGGGAGTTACCGCCGCCTACCACCGCCTGCGTGAATCCTAGTCTTATTTCTTAAAAATGCTGTCTTCATAAATTTCGACTTGCAGCTAGACGACCCATAATCTCTCACGAGTGTGATCACCTCAAAGCAAAAAGGCAAAACTAGTGCTTGCTTGTCAGCGCATTAATAGGGTGAGGACCCCTCTAAAAGTGCACCAAGTGCTATTTGCAGACATCCAGGCCCGTAACGATGGGGGACAAATTCAACAAAGGTTTGAAAATGTCACTTTTTGCTGGATTTTTTTTTTATATAACAAGACCGAAAATTTAGAGAAATATGACAAAAAGTTCCACTTTTTTGGTGGTGAAATTGTCAAAAATGTCAAAAAAGGACCCATTTTAGGGGGTTATGTCCATTTTTACCAAAAAAGGTCCACCATTTTTCGAAAAAAGTACACTTCGAAGTCCCTCCCCCCCACCACACCCCCCCCCCCACCACCAGACCACAAATAAATTCATGGCGTTACGGCCCTGCCGACATCTTATCATAAATGGCTGGTTGTGTCCAGTTCATTCAATGTGAAGCGGGTTCTTGCCTAGCCTATCATGGTAGGGTTAGGTTAGTGGACTGCTGGCTCCATTGGAAGTGAAGTCTCCACATGGGAAGGTTGTAATAATAATCAGGGGTTCAGTTCGCGAACCTATGCGTAACCCAACGTGTGAACTAAATCATGCGTATGTCTACATAATAGACACTTTTCATATTATTTACACAGTCTGTTTGGATAAGTTGATCCATCAGACAGATATAGTATGCAGTAGAGTTACGACTGAGTTTCACGGACGAACCCCTGGTCTGGCTCAAGAGCAATGCCCCGAACTCATCTGAGAGACATAGGCGATATAGCACCACAGAGCTGACGTTTGGTAAGATGTTTCTTTTGGGAAATATTTTGAACTCAAATGAGTAGTCTGGTCTAGCCTTTTTTCTTTTCACCATTTTCCATTGTGATTTGTTTTTGTTCAACTCTCCATTAGTTTTACGAAAGTGCTTGTAGGCCATTTTGTAACCTATTACTCAATACAAATGCTTATTGCGATTATCTGATCACCACCTACTTGTTGATTACGATTCAGCCAATGTAGTGATTTCTAAGTCATGCAAATTCTTCTTGAACTATTAAATGGACAATTGAAATATTTTCATAACAATTTAGCAATTACGAACTTGGGCGCGTGACTTGCTAAGCTCAAGCGCCCGCAGGTCGCAAGAGCTAAGTTCACCAAGTCACACGCAAAGGCATGTTATTGTAACGAATGTCATGATAGCAAATTGATTATCTAGCATACACTCCAAATATGACAAAATGCTAAAATTGCAATGGCAACGAAATAATTTGTCATAATTTAAATTTACTGTTTACACTAATTTGTCCTTGTTTAACCAAATAAGAGACAAATATATGGGGGTGTTTACGCACTAAGCTTAGTTTTTTGTAATGGATCAAATGCCGCGCTGAGGTCAAATTTGTTCTGATTGATAGGGAATGCGCAACAGAGTTGAATTTTGTCCCCGACTGTGACCGCATAGTTGAAGTCTTTGACTGCATGCGATACCACAGGCTTTTCGCGGCACACTAAATCACTCCTCGTTTGGTGTAACGTTGATGAGTTTCGGCTAACAACAAAATTTACTGGGGACGTTTCCCAGATGCTGAAAATGGAGTGAGCTGTATTCTATTATTAAAAAGAAAGAACCTCTGTTGAATTTTACTTCTAGGTTTCAAATTTTTTCTTCGTTTCAAATTATTTTGTAGCTTATTATTGTAGCTCACAAGCTCGCGCTGTATGCTTGATTTGGGACAGTAACGCCCGCGGGATCTTTTGAGTGGGGGCGCAAGAACAATTCCCCAATGGGCGGTAAATAAACGTTTCAAGCAAGTGCTAAATATAGACTTTAATAATGACGCGATTCTTACCGACTGGTAAACTGGGTGGACAGGTGCCCACCCCATCCCCCTTTTCGTACACCACTGATTTGGGACTAGTGTTCCTATCATGCTTATTTTAGCTTATCTAAGCCTGAAACGCTAGGAATTGGAACGCTTATTGAGACCAGGCATGGGGGGGGGGGGGGCTGTGTTATCTGCCAACAATTATGGACTGAATTGGTTCAGGCAATTCCGAGATATGCGTGGCATCAGATAGAGAAGGAGAATATAAGGAGAAGTGGTAGCAGCAATAAACTGCACATTAATTAAGGTCCACACGACTAGATCAATATTTGCTATTTTTCTACAATGTCGCATAGCACTTTTATATTGAGTAGGTGCTGCCCCTCATGAACAAACATCCCCATTGGTCACGAAAGGCCGAAGCTCAGCCGAGGCCAAATTTAAACCAACTATTGTCATGATCCACTTCTACACGGATTCATGCTGATGCCGACAAACCGTGCACGTCATAGATAGTTTCATCACCCAGGTGAGAGTGCTCATGATAATCCCAAAACACCCGCTACGAATAGTGCGTGTTGGCTTGTTTTTTTTTTTTTTAGTCTAGCACTGGTAATTACCGTATACTGCTGCTGCACAAAAGTAGGTGTGTATTGAAACAAAGGGCTCATACGGATGGACAAACATTTCTCTCAATTATATAAGTAACTGGTTTGTTATTTCAAAGTAATCACTGTATCGCCCAGGATGGTGATGCTTAAAATGTTATGCATGGCGATTTTAAGCTGTTGATGATGTTAAGGGCCGAAAACTTAGTAAATCCAAAGTTTTGAATCCGGGTTTTGTCCCCGTGAACGAGGGTAACCGGATTCACCTCACATTCGCAGCAACCACCCTTACTCCCTCCTTCCACTTCACCCGATTCAACGCACTCTCCATCCTCAAACCAATCCTCCTACTCTCCTCCTCTACTTGCTTCTTCCAAGTCTTCTTTGGACGTCCTCTCCTCCTCAAATCTCCCACCTCAAGCTCAAAAGCCCTTCTTAAAACATGCACGTCATCCTTCCTCAACACATGCCCATACCAACGTACACTATTCGCCTTCGCCAAACGATCCATCGCCTCCTCCAATCCCAACATCTGCATCAAGTCCTCAGTCCTCATCGTATCCATCAACTTCACACCACACATCGCTCTCATCGTTGCTCTCTCTGTCCTCCTCAGAATCCCCATCTCATTTTCGCTCAGACACCATGTCTCACTCCCATACGGCATCACTGATCTCACACAGCTCTTATACACCATACCTTTCATCTTCAAAGGATATCCTTTCCCTTGCAACAACTCCCCACATTCCTTAAACTTTACCCACCCCTGAAGACTTAAAGATTTATATTTACTGCCATACAATAAACCTAATGAGCATTCTGAAACAAGTTTTAATAATAACGATAAGGATGTTGCTGATAAATTCAATGAATTTTTCACATCAATTGGTAATAACCTAGCTAGTAAATTTGTATATGATGAAAATAATATAAATAACCTTTGCAATGACAATATCAATACTCACTTTATATTTGATTATGTGACACCAGAGTTTGTTCTGGATGAAATTCGTAAAATGGACAACAACAAAAATCACCTGGTCTTGGTAACTTTAATACTAAGCTTTTGAAATTGGCTGCACCTATTATCTGTAAATCACTGGCCTACATATGTAATCTTTCTTTGTACACATCAACTTTTCCAAATGATTGGAAGCATGCCGAAGTGACTCCTTTTTTTAAGGATGGTGACAAATCTGATGTTAACAATTATAGGCCTATATCTGTTCTGCCAATTCTTTCAAAAATTATTGAACGTCCTGTTCACAACCAGCTTTACCATTTTTGACTGAAAATAACATTTTAAATTCATGCCAATCTGGTTTTAGACACAAGCATTCTACTAACACATTCTCATTGATGTTTCGGACTACATATTAAATAATATGAATCAGGGTAGAGTAACTGGTGCCTTATTCCTTGATCTAAAAAGGCATTTGACACCGTAAACCACAGCCTTCTCCTTCAAAAACTCCAAAACTATGGTGTCACTGGTACTACTCTTGATTGGTTCAAATCTTATCTATATATGTGGTAGAACTCAAGCTGTATATATTAATTCCACTCATTCTGATTTTAGAAATATCAATATTGTCATACCACAAGGATCAATCTTGGGTCCATTGTTATATATTATTTATGTCAACTCCCTTCCTGATTGTGTTAATTGCAAATGTGTCATGTACGCTGATGATACAACTCTATTGTTTAGCTCATCCGACTCAAATTCTCTCCAAATTGATATGAATGATAACTGCCCGAAGATTGCGATGGTTGAAGCCAACAATCTACTAAAATATTAAGAAACAAGTACATGATTTTGAACAAAAAACATGGTTGACCAATTCCAAAACTTCTCTTACCGTATTTCATGACAATATGATAGAGTCGACAAGTTTAAGTATTGGGTGTCATTTTCTATCCAATGGGATCCACTCAAGCATTGGTGTTATTCGCCGGGTTAAGTTTTATCCTCCCCTCAACTACTTTCAGCTGCGTGCCATGCCATGTTTTGCCAAACTTGATTTACTGAGTCAGTTTGGATCATAACGGCAATTTGCATGTGCACTTCTCTCAAATTTCAAAACAAACTTGCCCGTGTGATACCTTCTGCTGGACATTAGTCACATATTTGTAAATATGATGAGCAAACCTGGTGGGTAAATAAGTGAAAGCTGGAGCAAACATATTTTCTCCCTGTCTTTAAATGTCTCAAATGATGCTCCTTCTACGTATCATCAACCATTTACTTGTACTTCTTAATATTCACACCCAAAACTACTGTAGCAATCATGTATTCACTGCATACCACTTGGAGTAGTATAATACCGGCAAGTACATTCCAATACAGAGGTGATTCAATGTGGAATATCTTTACCTGTGCAGTATTTTTTCAGATATGATGTTAACTTTAAATATAATATTGTGTTTTGAATCCTGTTTTATGCTTGCGGTTTATTATTGCAGTCCAATGATAAGTTCTGATCTTTCATTTATGTTATGTATTTTAAGGCAAACTTGAATGAAATGAAATCTTATTTTCTGCTGGTTACTGAATTGTTTCAACTTAATCCCAACAGTCATTGTTTGTACATAATGTATAGATGTTTTATCTTCACTTTATATGTATATCAGGTTCTCATGGGAGACAAGTTTGTATAATGATGTGAGTTAACCCTTTGAATAAATAAATTTATCTTACTATATATATCATATGAATAACTTGGCCTTTATATGCACTATACGCGACGGGAGTGGGGGGGGCGGGGGGTCCATTTTGAAGTGGAGGAGGCCTAGTCATCATTTTCAAAAAAAAGTGGTTGCCGATACAAGTACGGGCTTTATCTAGCTGCCAATGGTAACGTATTGAAAAGGCTTGGTAAGGCCAAAGTAGCCGCCCTTCCACCTTGAATCGTTCCGCGCCGCTGACAGGCGTAAGTTAAAGTTATCAGGGGCTTGAGCGCCAAAGTGCAAAAAATAGCCTCACTAAGCCTCTGGGACACACCTAGGTCAATCTCCGTGGTAGAGTTGCATAGGATCATTTCTTGTGAACAATCTCTGAAAGGAAAGGGCACAAGTTACGCTAACCACATATACTTTCAAGGTATGTACATACTACACCATCGAGAAAGATCTCACGAAAGAACCAGTCAAAGGCCTGAAAACCCTTTGTGATCTCAAGCTGGCAACCAATCACAAATGGCGATGATATTGGCTTAAGGAATGTGAATGAAATTAGTAGATTCTTCACATCCTGCTGGTGCTGTCTATAAAATGGGGAAGGTAAAAGTTGAAGGGCACATGTGGTCCATTGGATATAAAACGCCCGAACCACACGTCAAAGGTGAGTTCGAGCCCTGTCATGGCCAATGGTTGATTCTTTGGAGTAAAGTAATGCGATTTACCACACATCACGGTATATAAGTGGGTCCAGTATTTTTCAATGTTGGGAAAGTTTACGACCCCCCCCCCCCCAGCCACATATGCTGGAGTCTGGCCTAATCGTTTCGAAAGCGAGCCGGGAACTCTTTCCAGTATACCAGGTTCTTCCACTTTATTTCGTTTTTAATACTTTTAAAAGTAAAGAATAAGAAACAGACAAATCACCTGAACAACCCCCACCTTATTTGTAAATACTGTTCTGGACTTATTAAACCTAAATGCCGCTGCTGCTATTCGCTAGGACCGTCAGAAATGATGCCGGATTGGATACAGTGAAAAAGGAACAGGGACCAATAGTAGGTCCAGGAAACCGGTTACCCTCCAAATTAGTAATCACCAGTGCTACCTCAAGGTTAACTGTATTCCATGCCCAAAAAAGGGCAATGACAAGGGTGATAAATCCGAGTTACCGACCTGACGAGGTTCTTCAATCTTTAAGTTTGAGGCAGGATTTATATTCTGTAACCTAACCACTTGGTTTTTTTGAAGAAATTCGAGAGCAGCAATCCATTTTATATAAAATGCGCGTTTTTTGCTCTACAGTGAAAACTGGTCCAGGGTTTAAACAGCCGACATTATTTCATCTCATATTTACCCAGGGCTATTTAAGCCCCCCCCCCTACTCGTAATGGTTTTGAAACAATCTAGACTATTGGGAAGAGTACAGACCAATGTTGGGATTGGAAAGTGCCTGGTTGTGACAACACAACATGTATCTACATACATGTAGATACGTGCTTGGTTAGACCACGCCATGTGACTCATTCGTTTCTAAAACTTGGTACCCGTGATTCATAAGTGAGGGTATGCCGAAACCATCAGAGTAACGATTTGATTTACCAGACGGTTATATAATTGGGAATCTATTTCCACGCTCTCCGTATGTAATGGGATTGGTACCCTTAATTTCCAAGATTCAAAGATAGTCAACTGTAAATAATATGTTTACTGTGATGATGTGATGATGTATATATTTATATATATATATATTATCATATTGATATAAATATCTATATATATAATATCGATATATATATTTTATTTATTTTATTATATATAAATATATATATATATATATATATATATATATAGATTTATATATAGCGGCTGCTAACAAAGAAAGTTAGCAGCCGTTCAACATAACATGGAAAGAGTATGTCTTAACATAACCTGCAAGATCACAAAACTAATAAATGGAATAAGGAACAGACAAAGGTACGGGACATAATGGAATTAACAAACATGTAAATGGACATTGGGCTTGCCATACACTAGAAGGGGGAGATGACAGATGGAGCACACTGCTACTATTGAACACCACTTGATTGAAAAAGGAACAGTAGCAAGAAGAGAATGGGAGATGAAATTAACAACAATTCTGGATGAACCTAATGGTAAAATCTGCAGGTAGAGAGAGAACTGGAGACTTCATATGGGCCTACATCCACAGTGGATTGAACACGGCTGAAGAAGAATATAATCTATATATATATATATAAAATAAAATAATTTTTAAAAACAACAAATAAAATATATAAATTATAGATTTATATACATATACAGTCCAGTTCAGTGACATCCTGCACGCGCCTAGTGCATGCATAAATATATTACACCTAATTTAATCTTGGCAATTAATTGACTTAATATTCAATGTTATTCGTGTTGTTCGCCTGTGCATAAATGCCCTGATGTGTTTCCGACAAATGCCCTTTGAATAATTATGCCATCAAACTGTCAACATTCATGTTTACGAAACAATGTTTTAACTACTGGATAAAATTTTGTCCCAGGCGTCCAGCACGGTTACTGCAAATTGCGTAATAGATTTTTATATGCCAAGTTTGCGTGTTCAGAGCGGGTAAATTCAGCTACAACCTGTGGTCCAAATGGGTTAATTCGTTAGGAATGACGTTTTTAAATCAATTGTTTATTTCGCGTCCGGATTGTTTTTGATTGGTTTGATGGAGTAATAGGTACAGTATGAATAATTACAGGATACATGAAACGTTGGCTAACTTGTTCAATGTAACGATTGTTCTTAAATGTTTGGACCCTGAGTTTTTTTTTTTGCGGAAGTAAAACAAACGATTGTTGCTAGCAACTTAATTTTAACCTACTAAAATAATTCATAGCATGGTCGTTAAAATCATTTTGTTTCTCATTCAATGTCTGTTGAGAAGTTTTTTATGGACTAAATTTTAATGCTGTACTTCACTACGAATACAATAGTGTCACTAACATTTTTGTCAACTTACTCGGCATGTCAATTCACATTGTTTGGCCCGAAGTTGCTCCAAATACTATGTACGACCGTAACTAACGCCTTATAGTAAATCGACTAAGAGCATGTGTTCTTCCCAGGGTGTGCCAAAAAGTTCTGTCCCCGATACTCTTTACAATAACTTCCATATTCAAGACTGGAACAAATAACTATAGAGCGCCGTATCAGTTGCGAAAATTATGAACATGTCTTGTTCCATGTTTCCATTATGCTACTCTGTATGATACCTGTGTAGAAAAACTGAGACCCATTCGTTAACCTATGCGAATAAAGTGTGGCATTGTAGACAAGGCTATTTTTGTACACGCGCTGAAACAAATGATGGTCGGGAAGGAATCTCCATTATAGGAGCGTTTTCTGACCAATGACAGGTTTTTAACATGTGTATTCACACAATTACGAATCAACAACTTACAAACAATGTGATGGAACAACATGAAAATATCATTTTTTTGTAACAATCGTCAAGAGAAGATTTTGCTGATTCCCACAATTCAATACGAGCTAGCAACGAAAATGCACACCATCTATAGTGCATTGCACAAAAAATTCCATACGAAGCTACTACATTATCGCAACAGTGCAAATTCAAGTATCTGTGTCATTTTGACTTCATACAAGCAATGGTTGATACTTTTGTCTCGATGGACTTGTTCTTTGAAGCAACGAGTCTAAAAAGCTACCTACATCTGTGCTATAATCAAGTCCAGTCATCGTGTATTTCAAATCATATACTCTATAAACACACATTATAATACGGGTTTGCTAGATTCCTCACTTTTTAGCAAGTGCCAAAGAAGTTTATACTTAATTACCACATTGTTTGTACTTAACGGTCCAACCAGAACTGGCCTTGGTGCACTATAACCTATAGATTATATCTATCGCTCCTCTACAATCCAGGCTTGATAGCTCACTTAGAAGAGCGCCGTTCTACTAATCGGAGGTCGCCGGATCAAATCCGGCCAAGCGCACGCGGTTTTTTCAACACTTCGTGTGCGCTGGCCATCCCTAGGGACAATTACTAAATTACACTATAAATGAGATGGTGTAAACAACACCAGATTTGAAGCAGATCGACACATAAAGGATAAAGGCTCAACTTGGTGGAATTATCCAGCGATCATTAAACCATATTTCTCAACAGAACATCAGCAAATTGGTAAACAGCATGTATAAACGCTGCCCTGAATGACAAAGCAATTAAGCTTATTTTGATTTGAAACAGGCATTTCAACACTAATGAATGTAAAATTTACATCTCATTGTTTGTTTGTCTGTCTGCATATTTGGCTTTTGTTTGCCTATGCGTTAATATTTTAAGTTAATTTTCTTCAGACCACAATGAATACTAGTATAAAGAAAGGGAACGAAAGCGTTGTTGTCAAATTATATTTCTTGACTTTAGCCCTTTGAATACGGCAAAGTGCCACTTTTCTGACATCATTTTGGGGAAAAAGGAAGTGTGTGCTGATGCCAAAAGTGTTTTTTTTTTTTTGGAAAATGCAACGACTTCTGTGGCAAAGCCAAATATGTTCTCTCTTCAAAACTTCTTCAACGTTTCCAATCACCCAGTTCTTAGCGAAGTTATGCGACGAAATGTCCTTGAATTTTAGGCGGGAACTTGTATTTTGGGAAGCATGTATTGAGGGGTGGACAGGTACAATCTTAAATTTCTAATAAATCAAGCGGATGCTTCCTTAGCTGGTTTCATGCATTGTGAGTATCACATCCCCTCTGAGCGAAAGTTTTTATTCCACCAAGACCACTTTGTTATGATTGCTCTTACTCCAACTATCTAAAATGCCGGAAACGTTTGCATTGTATTCGGACTTCTACACATCTGACATTATGTTAAGGAAATTAACCAATTATATTTTAGGAGATTTAAATCCAGAATAATATAGTTTCTTTTCATTTTAAAACACCAAATCCATCAGAGGAAACTGTACACCATTATGTGGTCGTTTTTGAGGTAGCATTTGAGTACATTCGTTGTGATTGCCTTTTCCGCAGTCTCGCGGAACGGAAACATAAATCACCTTCATTTCACACACCCTTGTATGGTGTTTCTTTATTGAATCCAGTACGATCAGAACTTGTCGTCGCCTTTGGTCTTCCTGTTCATGGCACTTCTTTTATCCAATTTAAGATTCTAACCAGTGATCGTATTTTGCAAAAGAATTATGATATTAAAAATATTGAGTTGCCGGCGTAATTTCCAGTTGTATCGTGGGCGCTAGCAGCTGTCCTGCAAATCGGCTCCAATTTATCTCAGCTGACATTGGGCTCTTGTTAAAATGTAGTTCATCTCGCAAATTACATAGCGAGAGCATACGTTGCCTATCGATTTACCTGCAAAACTATATTGATAGCATTCCTATCTCCGCAGTCGTTCCCTAATACAAATTCCTACGATCATCACAATTAAAGTGAATCTACGAATAATTCGCGAGATTAATTTTCGCGGATTTAAAAAAATAAATCTATCTGTAATCTATCACTTTGATGGAGCAATTTCGTAGGTAATAAAAATCATGACACTCCTGCTGACTTTAAAAGATGGATAGCAATTCAGAATGTCATATTTATTGTTTTGTTATTATTTTCAGGTTATTTTCACTAAGTCCTAAAGAGGTGTTTTTAAAAGGCACTGTTCGTCGATACGAACATAATAGTATCCTAAGGGTTAGTCAGGTCTTGTACGTTGTCAGTCGTTACCTAATACAGCGTGAAATAAACGCTAATAGCTATGTTATTAAACAGTTTAATGCTTATCACCTATGCATGATCCATCATTGAGGGGATGTCTTACCAATTTTGCTTAATCAGTCAGGTTTCGATAATGGCCCACAGAAAGAAAAAACCGTAACGATCTGCCAAGTCAATTGAGTTGATAAATATGTATTTAATTTACATTTTTTTAAACTATTGAAATTTATTTCATTTACAATTTATTTAATTAACAGTTTTTATGTGCTGATTTTTACAATATTTCGAGAGCTAGACTAAAACTCGATCGTGGATAATTCTACAGCGCATCGTACCTGAAGCTTTTTATTTTTTCACATGCATTCAGTTTTGTCTTTTGTGGGTCTAAGTCAACTGAGCTAGCGGGTAATTTCTCTTGGCAAGAGATATGGTCCGTCCGTTCGAACTCATGGCCCATCTACAATGGCGAAGAATAGGGCACACGATTCAGTTGACTCTTCGCGCAACATTAGTTGCACGCTTTATTCCGTTGTCGTCTGTGTCGACTATGGCTCCGGGCGGACCATATCTCCAATTACACCGGTTACTACTCTCTCTCTCTCTCTCTCTCTCTTTGTATTATACAGAGATTTTCCTATTCGATTCAGAAGACGGATATTGATATTAAAAGTGACGTCTAAAATCATTGCTGCGACTCTTTTTATTTTACAAATTTTAGTGACTGATTTCTAACGGTCATTTTCTAAAAACAAAACAAACAGGCAAACTCAAACAATCACAAACAAACACACAGCAAGCAAGGAAACAAACAAACAAAAAACGACCGAACCACCGATTAAAGTTCCGTCCGCCTTAAAGGTGGGTCGGTGTGACAGTTTTGTCATGAACGTAACCTAACTTAAAACTATCAACGTAATCATATTATATTTTCGTAGTTCTGCCAATAAGTTGGAATAAAATATTTTTTAGCACTTTTTATTGAATGATTCTTACAGTGTGGGTTATTTATGATATCTAGTGTGGATATACGGAGGAGTCTGGCCTAAACGATAAGGAAAGAGAGATGGGCACTCCGCGCACGAGCTTGCTCGGCACGACAATTTCCTTTTTTTTTAGTGTGTATATCGCCACACTACTTGATTGACCAGTCTCTTCCAAACATATCACAGTAAACCTAGTACACAATTAACCCTTTACGAAATTTGTCCTTAGCCTCAAAAAGAAAAGAGCGTATTTGAACAGCAGACTTATTTTGTTGCAATAGGTTCACATCAGTCCTGTTTTAACATTTCGATGCAATTTCATGCATCAAAATGTCATAGTACTGTTTAAATGTCAATCACTCACTCCAGATCGATAGGGCCACCCCTGGCATTAATAGTGCGATCAAGACGTCACGGCCATACTGTCCACAAGGTTGTTTATGATTCAAAGGGCCGAGCGTCCCCGCTCATCTGTTAGAGCCTACTGACTCCTGACGAGTTTGAGAAGATGTCCCTGTCTTGATGGCTCGGCCTAACGCATCCCAGGTATGCTCGATAGGGTTCATATCAGGGGAGCAAGCAGGCCATGGTACGCTTCCGCCCCCCTCTGTCTTCAAGAACTGTTCTCACTCTACAAGCGGGGCGGCACTTGTGCAGCGTCGTGGCGTTGTTGTCTTGCAGCCGAAAATGTTTGCATAAACCCTCTTGCATGTGCCAGACAGTGGTTTTTTCATATTGACAGGACAACGACGGCGTTCATGTTTCCACCTGGTACCACCAGTGACGGTTTCCTCCATGATGAATCAGCCGCCAGACTAGTCCGGCATAGCGTTTGCTTTCCTAATACAGTCATTCGGGGTTCTCCACACTTAATCGACGAACTCTTTGTCTTCCATCCTGATGGTCAAGGATGTAGCGGCTCTCTTCGATGAAGACAACATTTCGCCAGTCTCTGAGCTGTAATTATTCTGTGCTCCCTGTCCCTAGCCCAGCGAAGTCGAACAACTCTTTGGTGAACGGTTAGTTGGCGTGGACATTTGGTTCATTCGATTGCTCGGTAACCTTGTTGAAGCAGTCTCCGATTTACAGTGTGCCGGAAACGTTGATTACATAGTGCCTTTTCCACAAACGCGAAGACGGCTCGTTGGTTGGTAGTCCCGGGCTCTACGGCACAGATTAAGCAGTCGGCGGTCATCCCGTCTTGTAGGCAATCGGAAGTTGTCCTGGAGATTCGTGGCATCATAAAATGATCCACCTCTCGATGATGTCTTAGAATTTTACTCTGCGATATTCCGGGGAAATCAGCGACTTTGGCTTTTTGTAACCTTACAGTTGCGGCGTATTGAACAATGCCGTGGACGAGCATAAATCTAAGGGACTCTGTGTCATTTGTTGTAAAGGTAACAACAAAACTCTGAAAAAAAAAACGTGGGGACTCTTTGCACACAGGCTTGGAGCAAGGATAAGGAACAAACAAACAGACCATCTGGCCTGTTATAGCTCCCAACAAAAAGGCACTGTAGTATCTAAAATTATGCATCATGTATTAACTTCAACTGGGAATTGAGGGACTTCTTATGTAATCATTCACCTAATTGTTCACTTGATATTGGGCAAATGAATCAGAAAAGCATCCCGTCCTTGGAGGGGAGTAAGCCCCCCCCAGCAGTCGTAAGTGATTACTTAGGGCGTTCAATAAAAAGGACGTTTTAGATGGGTCTGAAAAAAAAATAATATTCCACTTTATGGGCAAGTTGGAAACCTAGGGATGGGACAGATTGTGAATTAGACGAAATGGTAATTGACGAAATGGCAGCTTACCTGAAATAGTACTGATAAAACACGTTTAATGAATAATAAAATTTAAAATATATGATAAACACCAATGATAACACTTATGCAAAAGCGCATTTACTCTGTTTTTGTTACTCTATTGATACCAATTTGTTTAGATATATATTATATGTGTAATTAGTTTCACGGGACATTGCTTATACAAAGTACTAGTACGCGGTGGGGAATTACCAAACCACATTTAAAACACAAAGTCTTAACAGTAAAAATTGGCATTATTACAAAACTGATTCATTTGATTTTTACATTGACATTCATCTGCCCTTGGCCCAAAAATATATAAGATTTTTATGAGTGAATTAAATCGAAACGACCTCCAGATACTGCTTTCACTTAAAATGAGCCCATTAGGCCAAAAAAATTGTTTGAGGTCCATAGATGATTTTTAGAGTGGGTACGGTCGGTCGGAAAACACTTTTTTTTCATTTGTTTTAATGTCAATAGCAACCTGTATTGAAAAATGTTTGTTCGTAAGTTAATCAAACATAAGTTATTCTTACTCAAAAATGCATCCCTTTACACTGATGAAACCCAACTAAAATGTAAGAAACGTTTAACTCATCTTTTTACATATCAGGAAGTTAAATGAAAAAAAAAAAAATTAGGCATTTTTCAAAATAGGGATCGGTATTCTTTTGCACAGTAAAAGGGAAAAAAAAAACTTTTCATCATTCCCAATTAGGGGTCGGTCGGATGATTGAGGACCAATCAAACAATTTTTTTTTGGCCGTCTGGTTTGCATTAAGTCCCTCTTTATTTATTTCCTGCAATCGGTTAAATATACTTACGTTAAACGAATACTAAGAACTTTAATATGACCCCAACTAACCATGCTAAGAAACATGTTTAAAAACATCATCTTTTTTACATACAGGAAGTTAAAATTGAAAAAAAAAATAGGAATTTTTCAAAATTAGGTCGGTAGCTTTTGCACAGTTAAAAGGGAAAAAAAAAACTTTTCCTCATTTCCCAAAATAGGTCGGTTCGGATGGGACAATCAAACAATTTTTTTGGCCTTACTGGTGCATTTAAGTCCCTCTTATTATTTCCTGCAATCGGTTAATATATACTTACGTTAAACGAATACTAGAAACTTTAATATGAGCACGTATATTAAGTAAAAATATATAAACCCACTACTTTTTATCTGGTGGCATTTTCCATTGTTTTGAAACTATCCACATTTCCTCGGAATGATAGTTTAATTTTAGCAAGACAAGTTTTGTGATGATTGGTTTTACTTTAAAAACTATTATAAATGACGGAACCTTCTGAAACATCTGATATTATGTCGAGCAAAACAAGCCAGAGATTTCATAGTGAGGAGATTTCTTAAATTCAGCGATAATAAACTTTATAATTTTTTTACTAGGGTCCGTGGTGCTGCATTCGAGTGATTCAAGAGTACCGTACAATTGAACGCAATAATTTCCTTAATAACATGACTCCAAAATAATGTCATCAAAGTAGTGTTCCTCAAGGTAAATACTTGACCAGTGTTTTTTATTTTTAACGTAATTTTAATTTTTTGTTTTAGTAGTAGTAGTTTGGTAACTTGGTATATATAGAAGATGATAAAACAGTGTAATTTATAATGCAATGTTAGATCACTTGCTTAATTTGTGAATGGTGAACTCAAGCCTCATATCTGCGCTTGGTTAAATACAAAAAACTGTCACTAAATATCGAAATTCCTTGAATTTTATGACTAACACTTGATTGGAAAGATTTGTTCCACTTATATTCGTGAACTTTGTATCTGAAAACTGGAATTATGTCAAAAGTAAAACCACCGTCTATAAGGGTAAAACTTATTCTCATTATATAAAAACACTAGTCTTGCTTGCCCTATCTTTTTTTATTGTCTGGGAGAGATTAAACACTGTAAATCAAGTAT
>JAMKCH010036057.1:0-25445 GCA_023653785.1 Ophioderma brevispina
CTCGTGCTTCATTTTACATGATGACATGTAGAGCTCCTATAGGGCTGTCTACGCTTACATCACAAAATCGCGCGGCCATTTGAGGTGGGGATGATTTCTATACCCGCCGTGTAAACTACTTAAACTGGCAACAAAATGCGCTGATTTTTTACCTGAATGATAGCAGGAGACTGGAATGGTGACCCCGTAGGTAGGAATTAACAATGGCACATTGTGGATGCCATTCGTTTCACCACGTGCCCAAGTATCTAGCAACGCGTGGGGGTCTATGTTTGAAATACGTCGCAGAAATTCATATTTGATTGGCCGACGCCCAACGCGTCTGACGAAATGTCGCAACGCGTTGAGCAATACTTTATGGCCTTTATGGCTTGCGATAGGAGTTACTAGAAAGTAAGCCATAGCGTTGTGTGTCGCGAAGAGGTACTGCGCAACGAGGGCCGCTGATAAAGGCTAAGCAACGGCAAGGGCCGGATGAGTAGGACAGCAAAGAGGTTCTATATAGATAGGCGGCAAACGGTTACGTAATCTTAGAAATACACGTCTCGCATGTTTTGCAAACCACAAAGAAAACCTAGAGTACCACCAAGAGAAAGCAATGTCCCTCCGCTTCTTCCACATACTGTGGGTGCCGCTTTTGCATATACAATTAATCGGGAGTGATACAAATTAATGTAAGTGTTGAGGATGGCCAGGTGTAATTAATAGTGTACTGGATCATGTGCGCAGAGACTCTTTTTTCTCATAATGCAATGCGCGCTTAGGTGGAAAAGATTGATTCTTGAGGCGGTTATATTAAATCAAGACGACTGATTGTTATTTCATCGTGTGCGGGCCATGGGGGACAAAAATTTAACCACCCAATAGCACCCAACATCAAACTAACTGATATTTTTGAGGAATTGTTTGTATCGAATGGACATTATGTGTGTATATGAGCACCCAAACTGATAATTATTATTCCGTGCAATATTCAAAAAGTCAGCGCCCAGCACGGAGGACCTGGTTTGAATTGCGTTTCACCCCCTTGGTAGACAGCCCTATATTGGCGGGAAATGCGATTGGTATTATTTGGAGGTCGGAAGTTTCTAGCTTTGGCGCTATGATAGTTGCATTATCCATTATGATAATGGATTCTTTGGGTATGTTTGGAAAGTAACTGTTTCACCAATTCTTGAAATCGAACATAAAATCCACATGGTGCAAAGTTTTGAAATTTAAACCTACTTAGTTCTCAGGGTAGACAAGGATGTATAATTTATTAATCTTTCCCTGTAGAGGGCCCCGCGCACGATAGAATTAAATGTTGAAAAAAAAACCCAGTGCGATTGGCCGGATTCGAACCGGCGCCTTCGTATTACATGCCACGACGCCTAACACAACTGCGATACAAGCCAGGTTGTAGGAAGAGCGAATAGAACGGTATATGTTAAAATACAGTTCTGATGCTATCCGCTAGGAAAGCGAAGGAGCCTTTCGAACCTAACACCTATAGATGATATCTATCGCTCTTCTATACAACCCTGCTTGATAGCTCAGTTGGGTAGAGCGTCTGCATGTAATACGAAGGTCGCCGTTTCGAATCCGGCCAAGGCGCACATGGGGGGAGTTTTTTTTTCAAACACTATCGTGCGCTGGCCATCTCAAAGGAAAAGAGTAATAAATATAACATGGTGCAAAAGTTGGTCAAAATACCATAGGATTACATTTTTTCCACATATATTGCACTCAATTTATAATTTGACACTTTTATTATCGGGATTTACCTGGTATCACTTGGTTATGGATAGGTACATTTCTAATGGGTTATTCTTGTTCACGAATTGATTAATTTTATAATAACTTGCTCTTATTCATGTACTTACATTAATGGACTTTTTGTGTATGTGTTTGTGTGTGTGGGGGGGGGGGGCAGTAAAAGGGGGTTCGTAGCTAGGCACCATAATTCAGTTTCAAATGTTAGACCAAAAACAGCAATGTGTAGCTTTCAGATGTTCCAATCTTCTGAAATGTGAACAATTGCATCAACGTTTTGGAGATAGGTAAAGAACTTTCATCGGTGGGGTGTAGAATGACAATGGTTTAAAAGATACTAACTATTCTAGTACAAGTATGTGAGTGTAACAGTTATCAAAAACCACAAGATCTCATGCAAGATTGATTTGAAATAACATTTACAAAAAAAAATCATTAAAAATCAACAAACCTCAGGGCTAGAATGGCGGCGGAATCGAGAAGCGATATTGCAAGATTCTCGTATAAAACTGATTGAATCAAGGTGATGCTCGTAAACTTTAGAGCTTAAACACAGTAGCGAATTACACGATTCCCGCCAAAATTTGTTATGGGGAATGCAAGACTGATTATCGCAAACAGCGACGAAATTCTACCCCTGAACCCTTTTTACAACTATTTTATCCTCAGAACCTATTAAAATTGCTAGTAGAGGTGTTAGTTGCCATTAAAGCGACCCACTGGCAACGTTTTCACAACATATGAAATTTCCCTTCAATTTGCTCTCAAAATGATAGCTAAGTCATTGGAAGAATAGAGATACATTTTGCATATTAAAAACATTACTCAAAAAAAACAGGATAGGGACGTTAAGAGGTTAAAGACACCACGGTTATTTGTAGGTGAACTTGTAAGTTTGCCATAATTTAATCAAAAAATGGTGTATTCTTACATGAAATCATAGACTCGTATATACTCATTGATATTAAACAACAAAGGTCACAGACCAGTGAACAGGGTGCATGCCGTGAAAAACATGCCGACGGCGTGGTTTGTGTTACACATCATTTCCGTGAATCTGCTGAATTATGTCGCCGGCGACATTAATTATAAAAACGTTCTGTGACCCATATGACGTTGATTTGGTATTAGTCATTTCAGGTGAGGGTTAATGTATATAAAAGCTTTACAACCATGTAAAATACGATTTTGAAAATCTTAAGGGGCGCACTATTTTTCAAATGTGCCAGTGTCTCTTAAAAAGTTTTGGTTCTCCTGAGAGTATTTTTCACATTATACTATTTTTGTAAATTTTCCTCCAATGTGGGGTTAAATTTTAACAAAGTTTTACGTCTTGAATGCAATGTTATGCATTGAGGTCCCACATCACAGTACCTTGTACTCAAGTATTTGAAGGAAATACTCCCATGAGAATTGTTTCTTCCTGTACTAAGGTCCCAACAAGCATGCGGTGCCATGCATTTGTGTGTGTAAACTTTAGCCACTTGGGTATTGAACTGTCACTCTCCTTTATGTTAATCTTTCAAAACAACTGACCAAGTAAAGGAAGACCATGACCTGTGAAAGCATGTGGACGAAAAGAATTTTCAAGTTATCTTGTTATACATTGAATTTGAAGACTTAATGTTATTTTTTCACGCCGAAACTACAATTGTTTTTTATTTTGAAGCCTTGTGCCGATAAATTCAATCAATTCAATTCAAGTCAATCAATTTTAATTCAGCATAACATAACGTAGGTGACAGAAATGTATAATACAGTTATAATATATACTAATACATAAAGTAGCAAATGTAGAGGTACGAAGATAAACTGGGTGAGGTATATGATATGATATGCTAGGACCAGTAATGGGACACAACCCGATAGGGCTTATGGTATGCTGGCAATGTAATACCTACAAGTAAAATATATCAATATACAAAATGATTCAGAAAGAGGTGGATATAGAAAACTTTAAATAGGTAAATAAAACATCAAACAACAAAACAGAGACAAACAACCAAACAACAAACAATATCTAAGTACCAAAATTAACGGGAAAACGGGATACGCGAATTTTGAAGAAGGAGAGACTTATAAACAGTCTTGCTGAGAGGTAATAAATTCATAATGAGGACGCAGAGATAGAAGAGGTAAAGGGGTGAGGAAAAGGTATAGGAGGAGAGATATGAAATAGGGGATGAAGAAAGGTGAGAGACTAAGGACTTGGGAGAATTTAAAAAAGAATTGACTGGTTGATGAATGTTTTTTCAGGATGAGCTTAAAAAAGTATTTTTGTTTGTAATTGTTGCGATAGATTCTGGGAGATCATTCCAAGTTTGCGCGCTGATACTGAATAATGTACTTTTCAGAGGAAGATTTTGGGAGCGGAAGATGAAGTTTGTCGGCTTGTCTGGTGTATAGCTGTGGATTTGTCGGTTTGTGGTAAAGTATTTAAGTTCGGAGGTTAAATGATTGTGGTGGTAGTCAAACATGAAGAGCGCTGTTTGAAGTGGGTTGAGGTGATCTAGTTTAGGTGTTTTAGTAGTGAAATAATGGCAAAGTGTGAGTGCTAGGGGGTGAGTGTGTGATAGTGCGAATGGCCCATTTCTGTGTGATATTTCGTTTGGGAGTCCTTGTGAATGATAGTTGGAGCCCCAAATGATGTTACATCGCTAAGGTATGGGGCGAACTGTGTGTTGTAAAGTGATTTTAAGTTGTAGTCTGGAAGGTGGTGTTTAACTCTGTAGATTGTACCAATTGCGTGAGACGCTTGTGGTGGTGACTGAGTTGATGTGTTCATTCATGTTAGTTGTCGTCGATTGTGATGCCAAGAAATTTGGTTTGAGTGTACCTGGGAGATTCTCTGCGTATCTTGTTTACTGTTGGTTGGATTTAGTTTTGTGTAGAGAAAGCATGTAGTTAGTTTTAAAACATGGAGAGAGAAAGTTTGTTAGCCGAAACCGTCAGTGATTTTGAGAGTTCGTGATTCATGTTGTTAAAAAAGTGCATTTAATGTTAGGGTTTGAAGAAAAATGTTGTGTCATCTGCAAATAAAGATTAGTTTTCGTGTGTTAGAGATGTTAGTGATGTCATTCATGTAAATGATGAAAAGTAGGGGGTCCAGGATTGAGCCTTGTGGGAAGCCAACTGTGATAGGTTTGATGGAGATGCGGTGGAGTGTACGTGCACTGATTGTGAGCGGTTAGTTAGGTAACTCTGAACCACTCCAAGGCTACTCCCCGGACCGTACTGATAAAGTTGTGAAGAAGAATGTTGTGGGCAATGGTGTCGAAAGCCTTGCAGAGATCCAGGAATACCCCCATGGTTTGGAGTTTATTTTTAAGTGCAAGGTGAGGTTGGTTGTTAGTTAAGGAGTGCCATGTAAGTCGAGCGTTGGGGCCTAAAACCGTATTGTTCATCGACAAGAATGTTTGTGCTTGTTAAAGCAATTGAGCAGAGGTGTACATGACTTTTTCAAAGTAGTTTGAAAAAGATGGTAGAAACAGAAATGGCCTGTAATTGCAATTTATGGGCATCTTTGTTTTGTAAATAGGAATGACTTTTAAGACCATTTGAGGTCCATTTCTCGATAAAGTGTTGCAAAAAGTCGTTTTTAGTGTCGATCACAGTCATGCACAGTTTAAAGCTTGTTGTTGGCCTTTAAGAATGAAGTGCTTATGAATATAAATTATGCTTAGGGTTATGTTTTCAAAATGATCACGGACTAGTTGTTGTAACCGGATGAGAAGTATCAAAGCAATAAGGATAGATGGCATATTCTTGCTTTTCGCCAAGTCGTCAGCCCAAATCCGTTCTTAAAAACGTGTCCCTGCTCATTACACAAAAGCGCATATCTACAGATCGCTTGCATTTTTATCAGCCTCTATTATGAACTAATTGTGTACGTTTAAAACATGATAATATAGGATTATAAAGTTTCGTAAGAGTTATCTGAGAGCATGTCGCCAGTATTGCAGACAGATACGTGACCATAATCGAATGAGACAAAATTGCTAAAAATAAACTGATACTAGTTCCAATATGTGATAAATCGGGAAAGATGTCAATGTATATTATACAGTTTTGCATAACAATTTGGTTTCAACGTAACAATTCCAGCCCTAGTAAGAAAGAAATCCCTCCTGTTACGTTAATACCGCGACAGATACGTTACAACCCTCAAGCTACGCTCTTGCAATACGGCGTGATACATAAATTCGAATTACCACACCATGGCTTTAGTATGACGGTATACCTGATAAACGTAGATAGGACTAAGACGGTGAAGCAGCGTACTTATCGAGAACGGCACGATTAAGAAGAAGGCCCGACAGATACGTTTCGACAGATACGTTGCTTAAGTGTCAACGTTAGGCAATATACTAAAAAATCGGATATATTTAAGATCACACCCATGCATTGTTCCCGTGTTCTGAGAATATTAAAGTTTAGATTTTCATGATTTCAGGAATTCCTTAATGTTGATATTTCGTCATTTTGGAGACCAAATTGAACACTTTAACGCGAGAATAGGCCTTTGAACAAAATCGGACCTACGGTTACGACGTGGCGTTACGTAATCGCGCACTAGCTGCGTGCGAAGGGAAAGCTATTTCCATTGAAACAAGGCGGTTCTAGAACCACAAAGGTCCCCGACCGTCGCGATAGTAAAGGAGGGGAAATATAATTTATGATCACAGGGAGAATCTGTGATGGAAATAAGTGGTTCTCAAACCACTGAGGCTGCTGCATAGTAGTGCAATTTGACGGTATCAAATGTGATACATCGGACCATACAACTATTGTAGTATTTGACCTTAGATGACCCTACTTGCTCTTGAAATGACCATCAACAAATTTTAAGGCACTGAATGTTGGGAACACACCCCCCCAAGTTTCATCCTTACCACATACTTAGGGATTTGACCTTGAATGACCCGACATGACCTTGAAATGATCTTCAATTTGTCGGACATGAATGTTGACCACACCCACCAAGAATCATCATCCTACCACAATTGAAGGGCTATAGCAATTTAATTCCATTTGACCTGAATGACCCAGCATGACCTGGAAATGAACTTCCAAAGTTTCGGCACTGAATGTTGACCACACCCACCAAGTTTCATCATCCTGCCACAATTGCTAAGGCTTATAGCAATTTCATCCCATTTTTGACCGCATTGACCTTTGACCCTCAATGCCCCACCTCCTAACTCAAATCCACCGTCTACTTGGGTACATCTAGGGTGCGAAGTATGGCACCCATACTTGCGTAGATCAAAAGATATCGTGTTTAACAAAGGCTTATAACATACATCCTATTTTTGACCAAATTTGACCCTATTTTTGACCATATTTGAACCTTTGACCTATGTCCACAGGACCTACTTTAAATCCCAGCAAACGCCTACTTGAGATGTCCTCTATGTTGGAAGATTGACACCCACACATTGCTTGGATCCAGATTTGCTTGGGACCACACGGACACACGCGCACACACGGCGCAGGGCATTTCTATAGTCCCCTTTGCCACTAAGTGGCCGGGGACCATTACACGAACAGCAGATAATCCAGTTTGTTAGTGCTAATGATACCGTTACCACTGTTTTAAATCTCTCATTTATTTGTTTATTTGTAGTAAGAGCGCATACTTTGACACACCATGGCCCAAAATGCACTTTTGCTTGAAAAATGGCGAAAAACATGAATTTGTGATTTTTTTTAGAGATTTTTCGCATTATGCATTACGTCATGTTTGACGTCACTGTGACGTCATACACATTATGTTTGTATTTTGGTATCATGGAACTATCCGAGGGTCATTATCTATCCCTAGCTAACCACACATATGATAATTTCATCAATCCGTTTCCGAGATACTAGGGGGCGGAAAAAAACAGTAGTAAAACTTTACATACCACTAGTAATCCAAAATCTTATGATAACAAATACAATGAAAGATTAAACACAAGAACTTCCTATTTTCGATTTTGATCTCTATTTCGGAAGTAATGGGGAACAAAGAGATTACCTGAGATACGGCGCCCTGCGCATGCGCGTCATGTTTTAAAAGAACAAGTTATGAGAACAGAGTATGTAATGGTGGACGAAAATACCTGCATAAATTTTAATTTTCCTCACAGGGTGGGTGAGGTGGGCACAGGTAATCTCTTCGTTCACCATTACTTCACGCAATAGAGATCACACATCGAACTAGGTAAGTTCTTGTTTAAGCTTTCTATTTCGTTTTCGCGTATACACTCATCGAATTCCCTGAGACCTTTAAAGATCTGTTTCTCATAATCACAGTATTGCTCCCCACTCATTTCTCAGTGCTAATATAGTGTATATTTCTTACATTTGCAAAATTCAACCATTCGGAATTACCCCACATAGAATAACATTCAAAAAATTTAATTTGTCCCAACTGCCCAGAACCTCAACTTCAATCCAGTGTACTAATCACTGATCGGCACTAAGAATAGCTTTAAAACATTAGTAACTCTGTCTAATCTGGTACTTTGGATCAGAATAAAAACTCTTTAGATTGGAAAAACGTGCAATTTGCACCCTTGAGTAAATATCAACACTGTCTTATTTTCCATAAGGATATTTATCTTAATGATGCTGTATCAGCCAAATATCCATTAATTGTCAACTACGCCGACGTTTACTCCATAAAAAACTTTGCTGCTATTATAGCCAAAAACCAATGGGCTTTAAATTTGTACTTGAAACTAGGGATTAAACTTTGTAGGATCTGATAAATTCCAAGCACAACAGATGAGGCTTTTAGATGTAATCAAATCCAGTTACATATCTAGTAAAAGGAACTTCTACTAACCGTGATAGACGTTTTTAATTGGGCGTACTCGCTCTCACGGTAGAGGCACTTCCGTATACAATAAAACTGTATCAGTGCACTGAGTGGTAAAATGAATAGACTCTGAAGAAAAAAGGTTTCGCAACTATTCGCTAGTTTTTCGGCGCTAATAAAATTGTTTAATATAATCCTCAGCTCGTTTAAAACAGAGGCACACACTGACCGCAGAAGGTCTTTTATCATAATAGATGCATAAAATTCATATGATTAATTCTGAGAATACAAAATCCCGGGGAAATCCTTCCACATATAATTGTATATTCCACAACAGTGACGACAGCGCATACAGCGCCATTACTCAACATGTGAAAGCAAATTGTAGATGTATATTTTGTTATTTCTAAGCCTTTTTTGCAAATCACTGTTGAATGATTTGTATTATAAGGACGCTTAGTAACAACTTGGGTGATTCTTTTATCTGAATTGTATTGTGAATCAGTACATTTGCTGCTACAACAACGATTTTTTAAGTACACTTCTTTCGCCAACCTAAAATAGAACGGTCCATAACGAAACGTCATTCCGATTAAAGTATGCGCCTGATTTGCTCGTATTATTAGGGTTGTCAATTGCGAACTATTCATATCAAACTTTCTGTTCTAATATCCCCAATTTAGTGAAAATCAAACCACCATCGACTTCCTGAAGTCTATCAGCTATGTTCACAAACTTCAGTAATGTTCTCCAATGTTAAATGACCTTTAACGTTTCAATATGCATTGAAATGATTTTGATTTTGAACTGGTTTGCAGTATTAAGCGAAAAAGTTGACCGCTGGTCCATCCAGCTGTCTGCATAAGGTCCATAACCTGGAACCATGTTTCTCTTCCTGCTGCTGAAGTAGACGCTGCACAAATAGAGTTGTCGTTTTGTAGATAAAAATGTCTATTATTCCCGCATTTTTGCAATTGTTGTTTTCAGCCAGCGAGCAATAGTGTCCCTTGATCCTCTGCCGTGAGGTTTCCTGTAACTCACAAAAAGTCTAGTCTCCTTTCCTCTCAGTTTCTTTGTCACTTTCAATTAAGCGTAGAAGCCCGATATACAAATCTCCTGTCCACTGGATAGGCTTTTAACTCAAGTACCAGTCCATGATTTCCTGGCCTAGATTGCTTAATTAAGTCATTGGATCATGAAAGTGATTTTGCTTTTCCCCATTTCATGTTTAGCCTGTCTAGTACATGCAAGTTTTGACAACGTTGTTGCTGAATTAGGCGCATTAAACATACATCTTGTATGATCAAATCCCGTAGGCCCAAGTGAGTTCCTAGGTGATACTGAGCGTAATAGTGGAGCACACCACCCTGACGTCCCACACTAATCCGTGTATCTTGCTTTGAGAGGGTGCCGAGGACGAATACTCAATGATAAACCGACTGATCAGGGTTGCGTGCCGACTGGTCTGTCCCCAGTATATTATCATTGTGGACAAAGCACAGTGTGCCGTATTCATAGCACTATATCCAAGGCCTTGCTGGTATAGGTTTCTGATAAACGTACACAATCAGTCACAGATGCTTTCCATGTATTAATATTCCCGGGGGGGTACTACTCAGATTTGGTTTGGTCGGGGATGGCCAGCTGAGGAGTCCGCACCCCTATACCCATTTTCTAAGGGTCATTTGGTAGAAAAAGGTACCCATTTCTAGATTTTGCTTCAAATATGCCCCATTTTCAAAATTTTCTTGGGGCTCGCATGCTATCCCCAAAAATTTCAAATTTTTAGCTAGATTTTGAGCCATTTTTTCGGGAACACGGGACCCCATGTCTAAGGATTTCTCATGAAAATCTACCCATGTCCTAGAGGATTTCCTCATTAAAAAATGACCCACTGTAGCCGATCGTCCTATCACCCCCGTATACCTTTAACAATTTGAGTAACCCCCCCCGGGTATTTGTTGTTTCTGTTACAAAACTGCTTCCACTGTCTAATATATAGGTCATACTGCTTGTGAGTAGACTTTCTCCAGGAACATAAGATGATGTCTTGTGCTTGTTGAGAATGTTATTTCTATCCGTGACGAATTCCCTTCTAACAGTTAAATTGCTATCTTGCAGGGTATGTAATGGGTGGATTTCCTCTAGAGACTGGTTGGCATTAGCAAATACATTGATTTGGAAGCACTAATTGTCCTCCACAATCATGCCCTAGTTTAGGAAACCACGGCTGTGTTGGCCATTTTGGTACTATGAAGGATAACCTTTTGCATTTCATTAACAATTTTGTGCAACATGTCTGGTATGAGGGCCAAACGGAGGGACAGCATAGAAAAATATATTTGCTCCAATCATGTGAAGCATCAATTGCCATTCTTTCCTGGATCTGGTTTCCAGCTTCATAATTTTGTACTTGAGCTTCAACCGTGATGCAAAAAGATCAACCTGTGGTGTCCTCGCATAATACATGCAATAACTGCTCACATTGGCGCTGTTGCGCATACATTTCAGGTTTGTCATCAAAAACCCGAGATTTTCTGTCGGCGACAATATTTTCTTTTCCCGGGAGGTGAGTGGCTGTTAGAATCCAATGTGTTTATAATCGATACACCACTGCCATAAATTCCCTTAGCAAGAGAATTACAGTCTATAGATTTAGTACCTCCCATATTGTTAATAATGTATGCTACAGCTGTCGTGTTGTCTAATTGTATGTGTACATGGATATTTGAACTATGATTACACAGAATGACTTAGTGCAAGAAAGGCTGCCCATAACTCTAAAAATTGATTTCATTCTTGTTTGCTCTCGCATTTCCTGCTCATTCCATCTCCCACCAATATGGGTATTCTCCCCCAACCAAGACCTGAACGCATCCGTGCTCAACCATATTGTAGTTCTAGGTCTTCAATAGGCATAAACCTTTCACCTGCTACATTCTGGCCACCGATTAATATCATCTCTTCCTATTCTATGACTGCTTCAAATCCCCCTGGTTATTAGTTTTAAAGCCCATGTCTTTTCTTTTCCTAGAGTCTCTGTAGTGCAGCTAACCATACGGCACATAAAAAGGCCGCCACAAATTTTCCCAGTAACTGTGCACTGTTCGGATTTGTCTTTTTCCGCTCTTTAACAAAACCTACGCATGTTTGATAATTTCCCTCTTTTTTTCACATTTTGGCAGTCTGATGGTGATCGGAATTTATAACAAATCCGAGAAATTGTATTTCTTGCAGGGGGTAAATACCGATTGTTTCTGGGTGCACCAGAAAACCTAAACGAGACAACAGTTCTGCTGTATTATTTTACACTGTTGTTTTCGCCTCCTAATTCCGTACTTGAAACCAAAAACGTGTCGTCGATTTGATAACGCCTAGTTTTCTTAATGTTGCATAGACAGGCTTGAGTAATTTGTGAATACTCTTCGGTCACTTGACAAAGCATTCATAAGCATAAATTGCCAGATAGTTCCTACCTAAAACTAACTTCGAAATTTTCCTGTATTCTTGACAATGGGTACAATAAGCGTCTTTGAGATCGAGTGAGGCCATATAACATTTTTGTTTGTACTACTTACAGCTTTAACAAAACTTCCATGTGAAATATGTATGCAACTATCATTAAGTTCCGATAGATCTAGGATCATTCTGAGCCTACCATCTTGCTTTGGTCTAGTACTATATTCGAATGAAATCACATCATTCAAACGTGTTGGCTCATAACACCCATTCATGAAGTTTTTAAATTTTCCTTGTCAACTGCATCAACTCCCTGCATTTTTAAATTACTAGCTTTTATTTCCTGAATTGGTGGATCTTCTATAAATTCTAATCTGTAACCTTCAACCATTTCCAAAATGCTTTTATCGCTAATGTATTTTTCCCATTCTTGTTTAAGTGCCTCACGACTCCTACCGCAACACAATTACACTTTGATGTATAGGTTTAAAGTCTTTCCGTAAAAGAAAACTCACCTCTACTGCTTTGCTTGGTGTGCAGGTTCTGCTCTAAGTTAACGTTTCTTGGGTACCCTCTCATCATCACTCCCCGCTCTGTTCTAAATCTGAGACTGGGTGTGAAATGTCCCTAAAAGGTCCTGGGTTCTGACGCACGTCGGAGATTGTGGCCGAAATTCCATGCTCCATCAGGACCATGACCATTCTTATTATCTCATAAGGAGCTTTCAATATTTTTCTGCTTCAATCCACAACTCTGATGTATTTTTACTGATGCTCCAATTATCTCCACTCTAAATACAAATAATCTAAACTACATTTGTTTCCGGAGTGGGATGCGACCCCGATCTTTAGATAACAAGACGAGCGCCCACGACACACCCACGCAAATCCGAGCCAACAGGAAGTCGTTCTTTTTTGTAATACTTCAATATAACACTTACCGGAATAAGCACAGTTAGCACCCTATAATGATAGCGCCCCTATGAGGACGAGTTTGAAAATATATGCCTCCTGGAGCATGATTTCGGGCAACAATCTCAAATCGTTCTGCAGTGGTTAACCGGATTTGATTTTGTCCCTGACACCTGGCCACGCTGACGTCCTCTGTTATTGTACGAACCTCTTGTCCCTGTCCATAGGGTGAAATCGTTGTGATAGGTTGGCCTATCAGAGTTGGCCGCCTTTTGTTCTTCCTGTATGTCTTTCATCTGTGTGGACGATTATCACAAAGAGCCACTCTGAACCTTCACTGATGGTCATGGCATAGTGCCAGTACTTTGGGTTTAGGTTCTGGCTGATCAGTTCTCTTCGTAGCATTCAATTCCAAATTTTGCATTACCATACCAAGCAATGCAACTGTGTCTTGGTCTTTGTTTGGGGAAAGATTGGTCATACCATTGGCAAGAGCTGTGACACCTTTGATGAGGGACTTTTGACTCTTTTGGGACCTTGAAGTCCACAGACCGTGTTTTTGGATTTTATGTTTTCATATTTGGGGCTTCAACTTTCAGTGTCAGTAATACTTTTTTGCAGTTAGGTGGTTCCCATAACCGCTCCAGTGCTCAGTCAAGACTGTAATCACTTATCTTTTTTGCATCAAATACGTCAATGCCGTTGCAATGTACTGGTCTATAGGACTACCTTTGTCCAGTACTTCTGCAAATCTGGCTGCAAAACCAATGTCCTCATCCTCTGGAGGTTTCCTCTAGTTCTGCTAAAGCATTTCTTCACATTATGTCTTTACATGTTGTCAATTAATGGATGTGGAGTTATGCAAACACACATGGAATACCTTTCCCCCTGTTACCAGCATGAGCAGGCCATTTCAAGAGCCACTTTGGCCCGACTGCAGATGAACAAAATACCTACCACAAGCAATTCATAATAGAGTTGATATATGTTCCATTAGATAATAAACTTACCTTTTGAATGAGTTAATCCTCAAAAATCTGGTCTAAAAACAAGAAACCATCATATTCCGGAGAACCTTTCTCATGCAGAATAATTGTAGGCGCAATTTCTTTCAAAATGTTTAATTTCTATTCTTTTAAGTTTTTTTTCAACATATGTCAATCGCATTATATAGGATCTCAAGTTGGGTTTGATAGTGAAAACAGGATATATCGTACATTTAGCGGGATTTTGAGATTGACAAAAGTTGAGGTAGGTACAGGGGAACGGATTCCATGTGGTTTTTTGCATAACTCCACATCCAGTAATTGTCAGGCACCATGTTGAAATACATTAATGTGAGTTATGCTTAGCAAGAACTATAGGTTCCTCACACTTGCAGACCCTCCCTTGTTCTGAATTACGGTTCTGGATCAGCCATCAATCTAAACATCATGGTTTTATCCTGCAAGGCATCATGATCAATATCATCATCAACAATATGGCCATACCAATCATATCTTCTCTCATAAAATTCATCTGCCTCAGGGTTGGAATAATCCACATCATCTTTGAGTGCAAAAGTATCCACTTCCATTGGGTTAGGGCATCCCTACTGCCGCGACGAGACGCACTTTGCAAGGCCCGGCTTGCCCGTTTCGTGTTTTGGCCATATAGTTTCCAGGCATTCATCATCACTTTTTTGCTGCTGTTTTCCATTTTCCTTTAACTGGGCCACCACTTCGGCATTAGCCGGGGATGGAGCAATATATTGTTCCCGCGGCGGTTCGGGGAGCATTAATTCCTGACTCAGGATTTCGAAATATTATTTTTTGTTTGTGTAATAAGAAAATATCCACTGAACTATAAAGATATTACCCCTAAAAAGCACAATCCCCGACATTTTAGATGATATTGGATTTTTCGTTTTTGATGCAGTACATTATGTGTAAGTAGTCGTCTCATTGGATACTGTGTATCACAAATTTAATAACCAAGTTGTGATTTCTATACTAAGAATTCTTAAGCTTAGCAATTTCAATTTCACACAGTTATAGTATATGTAGCCACCTCGACAAATTTAGCCGTTGGGGGTGTATGCTCCCTTGAGATCGACACTTCCGGTTTGCGCAAATATTTAATCATGACCATTGTCCCCGCCCCCCCCCCCTTGTCTTCCGTGAGTGGTGGTGAACTTTTTTTGAATAGCTACCAATCACAAATAACTTACTTATCATCATCCCATGCGAAGATATCTTTGAAGTTTTCTTGATTCCCCGATGCTTGTTGATGGTGCCAACTCGGGCGTAATTTTTAAGATAAACGATCGTATGTCTCGTAGAAGTTGAAGAGTTGGATCGACGAAATTCGATACAAGCGGGCCAAGATTTCGGCCAACATGTGGTAGTCATTGGCACTAGGTTTTTATCGTTATTAGCTCCTTAAGCCCACGTGAAGGTCCAAATGTGAAAGACAGCACACACCAGCAAGAGGTTTGCCCCGCCCCGCATGCTTGATTTACGAGTACGAAAAATGACCCTCGTTTGCCAGTGTCATATAGCATAGACCGTTACCCGATGTTTTACTGTTCTTATCATTAACTTAGTATGAACATACATTCGTAACCCACAGCAAATTTTTCCAAACAAAAGGCATGCCAAATATGAGAACGCTGAACTGTATAGAGGCGTTACTTTATGTTAAACAACGTAGTTTTTCCTTTACTTAGGGGGGGCTTGCGTACTCATTATGTCCAGAACTTAGTCACATGGCACAAAAACACGTGACATTTGCAGCACGATGGTATTTTGCAATGTGTGTCGGGACGCATAACAATGTAATATATGGTATGCCAGTTTAAAAAAAAGAGTTATCCTTAATCGAAAAGAAAGCCATCTGCAGTTGACTTTCCCATATTGACATAAATTGAAAGAGACAAAAGAGTTCGCCTGCCTATTGTGTTAACAATGTCCACGTGTAATAAACACCCCTGTACAATGAACACTCTTGACATATCTGTACGTTCATAAAGGCTTGAACTTACAACAATACACATTCCTACAAACTATCTAACTTATTAAGGCTTGTATGGCCATATCCGAGGCAGGGCATGCTAATCTACGCTTAGGGCTGAGTTCAGAGCCTTGATGTGCACAATTTTCGACGCGGGACTATGCATGTTCTGGTATCATAATCAAATGACTAAAACGGGGGTGTATTTTGCTAATATCACTTGGTGATTGGAAGTTATTGAAATGCTCCATGGGAATTGAGATTTTAATTAGCTCATAGTCCCTAAAATTTTCTTTTTCGACTTTTTAGCCATTTTCAAACAACAAATAAGAGGAACTTATTATCTATATCAAGATTTCTCTAAATTAGGACGCTTTTATCAAAACAATTGCAAAAGGTGGACCTTTTTTTAAAAATACATTTAGAAAATGTGATTATTCAACTGTGATCTTTTTGATAATCCTATTAACTTTGTGTACAAAACTTTTAAGCTCATCATGGCGGCACCAGCGGGGAGGGGCAGGGAATTTGCGCGGCCCCCTACTATTTTTTCATTGACCCCCCAGTCCCCCCCCCCCCCCCCCCCCCCCCCCCGGCCATAAGAAAAATGACGAAATTTCTTTCTTGGTCAAAAATCAGCGAATCATCCGAATTGGAGAAATAGCACAGCTATTTTTGGCCCACATTTGGAAGTTTTTTATCGGCCAAAATTTGGAAGTTCCCCCCAAAAAAAAAAATTAACTTCCACTCCCCCGCGTTTTCCCCCTTCCCCAAAAAATTAAAGTCTGGTGCCGCCACTAACGCTCCTGGGGGCTCCCCCCACTTGGCCGACATCCGAATAATTTTATTTTGGTGAGGTTATTATTTTGACAAGGATGTACACTTTTAGACTAGGTGCAAGAATTGATTGACATGTTGGGCCTGGGTGTTGGAAGCGCCAGCCTTACACCCATATCCATTCATCATTATGTATACCCCTGTACCGGGCATAATCGTACGCCGCGTAATTATTCCCTGGTAATGCTGTCACAACACAAAAACCATCTCACAGTACAAGTTTACAATCGCGTAACAATGATTCACTTGCAACGGGTAGTTGAAGACGGCAGCGCCAATTTTGCTTCACCACATGCTACACATTAAAATGAGAACCAATTTAAATGCCCATTAAAACCTAGGGTGTCCACCTTAAAACAAACACTGTCATCTCTAAAGAACATATTTCTACCTTAAATGGTGACATAAGTTTTCGTGGACACCCTCTAGATTTTTTAAAATGGTTAAGTTGCAGGGCAATTTCGCATTTTTTTTTTGCATTTGGGCGTGATCAAACTCTTGAGGATTATGGGTAGTGCTGGCAGTCAAAATTAATCACGCCACACTTTTTTGATTAGTCCGCTATAGTCACGCGTCGGCGGTATCCTTTACTGTTGTTAAAAGCTGTTAAACCCTCATTTACATAATACTAATGAAAGTATTCTGGAAAGATCAAATAAATCATGTTTAACGGTAAAACATACGCAAACTGCGGGTTTGTTTTGTTGCTTGGTAGGCAAACGAGTGAAACTCCGGCACGACGAGGCTAACGCTGGACAATTAAAACGAGCCGATAAACCCCAGCTGCGTGTGAACTGCATGAAGTGCATGGCAAATATTATATATTATATATCTATATATCCATATATATTAATATATAATATACCATTAATATAATTTATATATATATATTAATATATAATATTTAATTTTTCTTTTTTTATAATATTATAATTTCAATCTACTCTATATATAATATAATACTATATATATATCACTCTAGCCCTCTCTCTCTCCTCCTCTCTCCTATCCCTCATCCCTCCTTCTCTCTCATCACTTTCTTCATATGCCTACTCTCTTCCTCTTCTCTCTCCTCTCTCCTCTCTCTCTCTCTCTCTCTCTCCTCCCTCCACCTCTCGCCCTCTGGAAATGCCACCGTTACTCCGCTTTCCCACGGTCTACCACTCCACTTCACGATCACTGGGTACCGATCTTCAGACCGTATGCCGTCTGAAGATCGGTAACCCAGTGATCGTAAGTGAGGGTATACCGTGAAACTCAGAGTAAGGATTGCCTTTCCAGAGGTCTAATAACTTTGTAATTTATGTACGCTCTCGCTCCTGTAATGGATTGAGCACTCTTTAATATTCCAAAGATAGTCCACCTGTAAATAATACTGTTTTTACTATGAGTCTATATATATATATATATATATTAATTATATATATATATATATATTGTATATATCCATTTTCCGCGGTGGTGCGCCCCCTGGCAGGCGCGCCCCCGTCCTTTGATACCGGGGGGGCCATGTTGAAGTGAAATAGAACGACTTTGAGGGTACTCCGCGGCGCGATGTCCTGAAGAGAGAACTGGGAGTGGGGGTAAGAACAAATATAAGCCTCGCTTGGGAAGAGAGAGGAGAGGAACGTCAACGCAGGACAACTCTAACGAAACAAGGGACTAGTAGTAAACTAAAACACTTGGCAAAAGCAGAGAAGAAAAAAAAGGCAGGAAGAACTGAACGAGCCGACAGGCTGACCGCTGGGGAAATGCTAATTTGTAGGATCATTTGGGTGACGGATGAGCGAACTTCTGGAGGGGGTAAGTTGAGGATATAGAGGGTGGAAGATATGGTCATTGAGAAATATGAGAATGACCGTCCCTATATATATAAATGTATCAATTTTCTGAATCTATAGGCAGAGGGGGATAGAGTGAAGAGAGAGAAGAGAGAGATCAATTCTCAATAAACCCAAACTATCTTCATAAGATAGGCAAAATATCATTTATTTCACATATTTCCACAACTATTTTCAGTCACATTTTTGACATCTTTATAACAATGAATCACTAAAATGGGCCTGTTCACAATTTTTATAGCACGAATCACTTCATCTAAGAAATGATTATCGTGGTCATATTTACAATCTGATGTGAATTTACTATAACGACATCAGAAGACAACCGCCAAACAGCGCCCCGCCCCGGCTGGTCATGTGCGGTAGTCCTTTGGTTTTTAAATTTGAGCCGTCAACAGACAACATCACAAACAAATCGCCAAAATATTCATCTGATGATGCGCGCCGTTAAAATACTTAAGAATCCAGTTGATGGTGTACTATTTTACCAAATCTATTTTTGGTTTTTAAACATGTTCAAGCATTTAAACTGAGTAAATGTTTTTACGTTAGGAAGGCATCACACACTGTGCGTCTTTGCAAGTATGGCCGGCCCTCGTGGTCGGGCAGGCGTTAGGATAAATTGCTCAGCAGGCTAATATTACGCCGGTATCAAGGGACCGCTAATTGGACCACCCAGGGTTAGCACCCGACATGCGACGCAACGATCGTGCTGCATTGTTCTTGGAAAGACTTTCACGATTTCGTTAGGTTTAAAAAAAATAAGACATTAAAAAATTATTTAAAATATTATATTGTTTTTTTAATAAATGAAATTATGAATTTTTCCACCATTTCATCATTAACAGTACATATACTGACTTAATGAGGTGAAAATTGAGCGGATTACTGGCGTTTAGTGTACGTTTATATGCCAACTTGGAGCTTTGCCCGACGTGGGCAGAAATTATGCCCCTTCACAAAATTCATAACACTGATCCCACAATCCCCGTTCTTTTACGCACACGATTTACACATGGAAGGTCTGTGTGCATCATTGTGATTTTCTAGATCCTTAAAATTGACATTTTTCGGGAAGCATATTATTTTGACTTCATTCAAGAATATTCTAACCAGTTTAATGTTTTCTTATTATGACCTTGTCTGCTTTTCATATCAGCTTGAGGAATTTTTTAATAGTTGGCTAGTATATGGACAAGCATTATGTACATGCAAAAAACACAACTATTTTTTTTTTTAATTGAGGGCGCCCTCCGCAGAAATCTCCGAGCCGGCCTTTAATTTTCCCTTTGGGTTTGTTCCCTTTCTTGTTTTCTTTGGCCTTAGTCCATCGTCGGGTTCGCCGTTTCGCTGAAGCTTACCCCGCCGCGGGTGCAGAATTCGGCAAGTTCGTACCCTGCTTCGAGTTACTCGCTGACAGGCGGACCTCGATCATGTCGGCCTTTTTGCCGTTTACTTGCTTTCCCATATCTTTATTAATTGATCAGTTTCTGAGCCTGGAATTACTAAATTATTTCAAATACGCTGATTACAGAGAAGTGGCTGTTAATATACTAAAATTTTGACGATTATCCCCCAAATTTTTAACCTGGACACTTTGTCCTGCACAGCTGTTTGACGCGCATCTCAGGCGGCCGTCTCTCAGGAATCGATGAGTGTATACGAACAAAATAAGGTCATGGACCAGTTTTTATGGGTTTAGGGAAATTACATAACAACCCTGATCTGTCTTTTCTTGCATTTCAGTTGTGAATTCTAACCCATTGGACTAAGACCATTCTTGATCGGTTTCCCATTATGTACAATTAATTGATATACACACAAGAAGAAACTCTTTTAGGCTCATTCAAATAAGGTGATGCTAATATATTAAAAGCTTTGGCAACATGCAAACCGTTTGCAGTTTTGTCCAAAGTTAAGGATGCCTTTTTTAGTATGCAAAATGTGTCAAGAGTGTTTAAAACTTAACAAAAGAGTTCATCTTGACAACAAAGAAAAAAAAATTGGTAAAATTACTATCATTTACAGCATTGCACATAGTCTTATTAAGACTTTTCAGTGTAGGCCATAGACTTACTAAAACAAAAAAATTACAAAATCATTTAAAAATTTGGTAGTTGATTAAATGACTTGTATACATTTGAAAATAAAATCAAATCAAAAGCAGTTCAGAACTGAATAATAATATGCTGCGTGCCAATGTGGGTCAATCTGAGCGACCCTAATTTTCAAACTGCCAAGGTTCATAGAACCAAAACAAATTTCAGCGTAATTTCAAGCACTACTACTACTACCATGTGTATACAACCATACAAATAGGAGCTGGTTGCAGATCCGTCTTCACATGAAGATGGCATTTTCCTTGTACTTTTCTGCAGGCATAAATTATTTAAGTTACATCAGTTTTTTTCTCATGGTAATGATACCATGTCCCATGGGAATAATATATTGTTATGTAATATCGATAGGTCCATCTGCGTTTTTTGCAAAGTGCTGATTTGGGGAAAATTTTAACCACCACAAAAGTGTTAAAAAATTGTCAACTACTCTGCAATATTATACTTCTTTGCAAAATGGATCCAGTTTTCTGGCCTAAGCTGGTCCAAATGCTTATATGCAAATAATGGCTAGTGCGATTATTTTTTCCTTTTCTCTTATTTCAGTAAGATATAAAAGAATGTCTATTACGAAAAAAATATTAGGGACAATATGTTATGAAAACCTTGAAACAAATCTTTTAAGAGTGAATTTATATCCACTGTATTTCTGAATCTATAGGCAGAGGGGGGGAGGCGGAGGAGAGAGAGAGAGAGATCAATTCGCAATAAACCCAAACTATCTTCAAAGAGAGCAAAGAAGTATTCATTTATTCAATATTCACACATATCTTAAGTCACAATATTATGGAATATTATAAACATGCATAACGATTAAAATGGCGGTCACAATTTTATAGCACGTCGCTTCATATAAGAAAATGAGTATCGTGTATAGTTACAATCTGATGTGAATTTACTGATACTACATCAGGAAGATCACCGCACGACGCCCCGGCCGGCGGCGGCAATGTGCGGTAGTTCCTTGAGCATTTTAAATTTGACCGTCACACCCCCCCCCCCCCCCCCCCCCCCCCCCCCTCGCCAAAAATATTCATCTGATGCCGCGCCATTAAAATAATAAGACACCAGTTGATGGTGTAACTATTTTAACAAATCTATTTTGTTCTAAAAATGTTAAGCATAAAATGAGTAAATGTGTACTTAGAGAGCATCACGCACTGGTGCGTCTGTGCAAGTAGTGGCCGGGCCCTCGTGGTCCTGGTCGGCGCGTGAGATATTGATCAGAGGCATTTAATTATCGCGTATCAAGGGACCTGCTAAATGGACCCCAATGGTTAGACGCATTGACCATGCGACGCGACGATCGTGTTGCATTGTTATTGGAAAGACTTTCACGATCGTGTTGAAAAAAATACATTAGGTAGATATTCTATTGTTTCTTAATATGAATTATGATTTTTTCACCATTTCATACAGTTAAAGTACATACACTGACTTAATGAGGTGAAAAATGAGCGGATTACTTTGCGATTAGTGTACGTTTATATGATGAATTGGAGCGTGCCGACGTGTGCAGAAATTATGCCACTTCACAATAAATTCATACACATGATCCCACAATCCCCCGTTCTTTACGCACACGATTTAAACATGGAAGTATGGTGTGATCATTGTGAATTTTCTTGATCATTAAAATGACAATTTTTCGGGAATGCCTAATATTTTAACTTCATTCAAGAACATTCTAACCAGTTAATGTTTTCTTTATGAGACCTTGTCTGCTTTCATATCCAGTTGAGGATTTCTTTAATGTTGGTGTTTATGGAACAAGATTATGTACATGCAAAAAAACACGATTTTTTTTTAAATTGAGGGCGCCCTCCTCAGGAAATCTCGGAGCCGGCCTTTAATTTTCCCTTTGGGTTTGTTCCCTTTTTTGTTGTTTGGAACTTAGTCATCGGCGGTTCGCCGTTTTCGCTGAGCTTTACCGCCGAGGGTGCAGAATTCGGCAAGTTCGTACCCTGCTTCGAGTTACTAGCTGGAGCAGGCGGACCGCGACTGTCGGCTTGCCTTACTTTGGTTCTCCACATCTTAGTATTGACAGTTATGTCCTGAATACTAAATTATTTTGCAACTACGCTGATTACGAGAAGTGGCTGTTATATACTAAAATTTTGACGAAATTATTCCCCCCAAATTTTTAACATGACGACTTATCGTCTCGCACAGCTGTGACGGCATGCGCAGGGCGCAGCTATCTCAGCGGAACTAGATGAGTGTATTACGACAAACTAAGGTCATGGACCAGTTTGATGGGTTTTAGGGAAATTACATAACCTGATCTGTATTTTCGTGCATTTAAGTTGTGAATAACCCCATTGGACTAAACCATTCTTGATCGGTTCCAAATTTTAAAATTACTTGATATACACACAAGAAACTCTTTTAGGCTCATTCAAATAAGGGGATGAGGCTAATTATGAAAAAAGCTTTGCAAACAAGAAAACCCTTTGTGCAGTTGGTCCAAAGTTCAGATGCCTTTTTAGTAGGCAAAATGCTTCAAGAGTGTGTTAAAAAACTTAACAAAAGGAGTTCATTTGACAACAAAGAAAAAAATATTGGTAAAATTACTATCATTTACTAGCAGTGCACATAGTCTATTAAGATTTTCAGTGTAGGCCATAGACTACTAAAAACAAAAATTACAAAATCATTTCAAAAATTTTAGTTGATTAAATGACTTGTATACATTTGAAATAAAATCAAATAAAAAGCAAGTTCAGAAACTTGAATATGCTGCGTGCCATGTGTTCAATCTGAGCGACCCTAATTTTCACCTGCCGGTTTATAGAACCAACAAATTTCAGAGTACATTTCAAGCACGACTACTATACATGTGTATACAACCAATACAATATGTAGCTGGTGCAGATCGTCTTCACATGCATATGCATTTTCCTTGTAGCTTGCTGAGGCATAAAATTATGTTAAAGTTTACATAAGTTTTTTCTCATGGTAGATGATACCAGTCCCCATAGGGAATAATTTATTGTCTGTACATAATCGATAGGTCTTCTGCGTTTTTTGCAAAGGTGCGGATTTGGGGTAAAATTTAACCACCACAAAAGTGTTTAAAATAATTTGTCAAACTACTCTGCAATACTTCTTTGCAAAATGGATCCAGTTTTCTGGCCTACGCTGTGTCAAAATGCTTATAATGCAAATAATGGCTATTGCGATTATTTTCTCTTAATTTCAGAAGATAATAAAAGAATGTCTATTAAAGAAAAAAAATTAGGGACAAACTGTTATGAAAATACTTGACACAAATCTTTAAGAGGGAACTTTTATATCCACTGTATTTTGAATTTTAACGCGGCAATGCACATTTCACAAAATATGAAATGTCTTCCAATTGTCTCAAATGATAGTCTAGGTCATTGGAAGACAGAGATTAGATTCTTACACATAAAAATAAACATCCCCAAAACAGATAGGGACATGGATAAGAGGATTTAAAACCGACATCCAGGAATTTTGGCCCAACTTTTAAGTTTTTCACAAAACTTAATCAAACAAAGGTGTCTATTATGAATATTTTGACTCGTACTCACTGATATTAAAAACCACAAGGTTATAGACCGATCACAACCGTGTGCATAGCGGGGAAAATGCTACGGCGTGCGTGTTATTGTTTAAACGCCATTTGTAGTCTGCTGAATTTAACGTCGCCGGCGACGTTAAATGTATATAAGAGTTAGTTTACACCTAAGGGAAGATGTATTTTGCTCTTAATCATTTCGGGTGCAGGGATTGGTAGATTAAAAGCATTACAACCATGCAAAAATATCGATTTTTTTTTTTTTTTTTTTTTTTTTTTTAATTTTTTAGTTTTTGATTCTTTTTTTAATGTGCCAGTGCTGCTTAAGTTACACCCTAGACTTACAACCAGGGGGTTGTGCTGTTTCGAGTGCGTTGCCGGTTTTATGTGCCTGACCTCCCTTACCCCCCTTCTTCACCTACACCCCCTCCCCCCCCCCTCCAATCGGCATGACGCCCCCCTCCTCCTGTCGCACATTTTATTAAACTGCACACATACGAACAGCATCTATCCAGGCTGTTTACTCGTAATTCCGTATAGTTCATCCTTTGCGGCATGGTCATTAGCAAAAAAAAAAAAGGACGGGCTCCCGGGTACACTTCATGGGGGGCAGGACGTCCCATCAAAGTTGGAAAGTGTGGGGGTGGTGGGTGGTTGCCACTTCCTATACTTACTGTGTAAAATGCCAAAAATGGTACTTATGTAAGTATGATTGCTTACTGTAAGGAATTAGAGTAATAACATGTGGATGCTTACTTGGCACCCATTATTGCCAAAATAAAATACCATTGCTGCATAAATGGAAAAACCGGCCCCGAAAAAAACCCTCGATTTTTGGCGATTTGCTTACAAATTTGCGTAAAATAAAGATCCAGTTATTGACTCTCATCACTATGACGTCATGTGTTAAAACTTGATATGTTTGTACTTGATTTTGAAAAAGCGACATATGTATCTACACACTGATACAAACAAGATGATATTTGTTGCTTAATTAAGAAAAAATCAGGGGGTATCAGAGGGGGACTTTCTTTTTTTGATGAGTTGATTTTTTTAGCCTGTTTAAATTGCTTTGTTTCTTCACCAATTATTTTTTTATGGGTGTATAAATATCTGTGTTGAACGCCACCGCGGTCCGAGAGGGGGACTTTCTTTTTTTTGCGGGAGTGTATATAGATACGACTG